>JAVQJF010068289.1:0-119280 GCA_036023855.1 Gadopsis marmoratus
ACCTTCAACGTTCTTGTGTTTTTAGTTTTTGTTCCCGGTTTTGTGCGTGCCCCCTCGGCAACTCTTTGGAATTTATGGTTCGGGTAAATATTGTTCCCCCCCCCCCCCCCCCATCATTCCCTCTTTTTGAAAGCTGCCGACATGTGAACTAATTACATTTTTATCAACAACTAGTTAGAAAATCTTGCTGAATTTATTGATATAACATTATCAAACAAAAAGAACGGGATGTTTCTTTTCATGCATGCGTCTCATGAGTTAACGTGTAAACAAACAAAAAAAAAAAAGGCAAGTTAAACTTTATCCAAATCGCCAGTTTTACACACAAAGCTCTCCCATTATACTGACGGTGAACTTGAGAGCAAGGCAGTCTTCTCCTACATTCTTTTTGAAGAAATCTTTTCATGTCATTTGTACATTTTATTCATATTATCTGATGTTTTACTTGCGTTTTAGTTGGTCGTTTTAATATTTTTCTGTCACGTGCAACAATTTGTAACCTTGTTAAGAAAGGTGCTGCATAGATTGAAAATTGTATTATTTTGAGTTTGACTGACGAGTTTGCTTGACGTGCATCGCCTGTTTGTCATTTCCTCCGGTCAAACAAATTCTGTCCATAGTTTACTTCATGTTTTAATGTCTGAATAAACACTGCTAGCATCAGAGCAGTCAGTTACACCGTTTTGTGATGGAAGGACATTATGAAAAACACAGTTTCTCAACAGCATGTCAGGAGTGATGTTGAGCTGAGATTAGGATATTTCTGGGATTATGGCTTTTGATAATGTTTACTCACGTAAGGGTCGGCTGGGCTGTTGGTCTCGAATCAGCCAAAGACATCTCCAGAGCCCTTTGTAAAGCCTGCTCCTCCGTCTGCAATGACAGCACCAGAGCAGCACACTCATGTTTACAGTTTCCTCACCCTGGGGAAATTATTATCAGGTGACGTCATGTACATAATGTTCATACCATGCCGGCCTGAAATGATGCTGATGGTGGTATTACATTCTGTGCTGAAACGGAAGTAGGGATCCGCTGAGTAGAGCTAGAAAGAAACATGACAACAAAAGGAGTGAAATAGTATTTCATGTGTCTATTCAAAAAGTGATTAGAATGACGATTTTTTATTATACTTTTAAAATCAATACGGAGTAAAAGTGCTTACCCACTGTTGTGGCCTCTGTTATTTGCACTCACACCATTAGAAACAGGTCTAGAGTGTCCTGAAGCAGATGAACTAGAACCAGAGGCAGAGGTGGAGGAAGCACCATGGGCCCTCATTGCAGCAGCATGTCTAAAGTAAAATATCAAATCATTATTACAGTGATATTTCCCAGGTAAAATAACAGTATCTCAAGGTGTAGTGTGGCTGTACCCACCCTGCTTTGGACAGAGGTTTCCCATCATTCTTACAATCATGGTCTAGTGGGTGCCGGTGTTTAAGACAGTAATTTAAATGACACTGGTCGCAGGTCACTCGCATCATTTCCTTCTGCTTACAGCCTCCTTTAGAACATTTATTTGTAAAAATCTGAAAGAAAAAGGGGGAAAACAGTCTTATTTTTGCTTAGACATTAGCTGATTGTAAGGTAAAACCTCAGTTTTATATTAACCTTTCTCTTTCTCTGTGCAGGGTCCGATTTGCAATCTCGATCGATGTGTTCACCAACTTTAATGTCGGGCATCTCTCCTCTCTTGATGGGGATGGGGATGTTGCACAAAGGACATACTGGGACCTGGACATCCTACAGGAAACATAAAATCAAAGACATTAAACAAAAACAGGATTACAGATCATCAAGGGGTTTTATTAGATTAGACAATTTTTTTATAATAATAATTATTTTATCATAATATTTTAAATTGCCATCAGCACTGCCGTCAACTCTTTGCTTAGTATATAAAAACAAAAAGATAAGAGCATTGTAGCCCTCTGACACCACTTTATTTAATGTTGAAACTAAATATTGACACAGATTGTGCAACTGAAAGATAAAAACTTGCAATGGGATTTATTGTGGTGGCACCATTTAACTAATGCACCATGATGCAATCAGGAATAATACAATTACAATTAAGTTCACAGCAATCACATTTTGATCCAAAAAAACCCACAAGTTAATAAAATTATTTTTGACATATGGGCACATTCTTGCTTATAAAAAGGCAAACAACTGAATTTAACATTGTGCCTTTTTTTTTTTTACATGTTCAACACAGTATAAAAGCTTCAGATTTCAGTTACCTTTTTGTAGGACGACATGCATTTGTGATTTGCATAGGTAATGTGGTCCTTGCAGAAAATCTCTTGACAGGCGTCGCATCTCATAGGCAGAAAATCTGTTGTATCCAATGAGGTTTTAAATGTCAGGTTCACATCAGACTTGGCAGGAAGAAATAAGCAGGACGTTGTCATCTTTCCCCAAATACTACTCACCTAAACGTTTGCAGGTCTTCTCGGAGCAGTGATCTCCCAAATCTGGAAACTCCATCGCAGAAACACCTCTACAGCTGACAGTGGCTGCAGGAGGAAGAACAGATCATATAAAAAGTGTTTTAAAACAAAGTGATGGAGCTGTGAACAGTGAAATGGGCGGAACCCACTGCATGCTAGCTAACGCTAACTGTGGCAAGTCATCATGACTTCTAGGGATTGTCCTAGCATCGTCTCGACAGCTTATAACTACACAGTTTTACGTCATCTCAGAACCGCTGCTGGCTTTGGTTTTCAGAAGTCGTCTTGGTCTAGAAAACTGCGGAAAGCTAAATATTATGAGACCTGATCTTACATAGAAACTGCTAGGCAACGTTAGCTAGGCCAGGCTAACTCATACGACTGGGTTGGTTACATAACTAACTTGTAGCTCACGTTGGTTACGATCAAACAGCAGACATATAATGTATCAACAAAATCAGGAAAACGACGTGTTTTTCAAGTCGCTACGAGTAACACTTGTTATATTAACCACACAAGTGTTAGCCGCTAGCTTGTGTGTCGCTAAGCAATAAGGCAACATTAATTACCGTGTCGAGGTATTATTAACATTATTTTAGTGGGTGAAGACAAATATATGCACTCTCTTTTCGCTCTAGACTAAACCCCCACGGATAAACACTGTTAACACACCGCTGGTTTTGCGGTGCCACGTAAATCATAAACTGTACTATTAGCTGACTAAGCTAGGTTAGCTGGTTGAATCTGACAGCTAGCCTTAGCTTCTGTTCAACTTTTACTCACCAAATCCCGTTTTCCTGTCTGTTGTGTTATAGCAGGAGGCCAACGGTGTCACCGTAAATTATCCAGGTTAATGCCGATTCGATCGTGCCTGTTTGACAGCTGTTTTTATCCACAGACCGCTGGGCTGTCTGTTGTCGTCAAGTTTTACTGTGTCACGCGCGCTCCTCCCACGACTACAGCGTAACCCGTGGACCGGAAAACACACACGTCACCGGGGGTGTGGTTTTAAAGACGCTCGGTGGAAAAGCCTCGAAAGATCCAGACTTTTGACATGTGTACACATTCATGTTCGTGGCATTTAGTGGACAGTCAGCGTTCGCCACTGAGAGTTTAAGATGAGCGTTGAGTTAAGTTTGCCCCGCAACATTACACGGCATACGCAGATTGAAAAATACAGCAGTTTATTTTTTGTTTTCTTTTGAAAGCCCACCCCGGAAGTTTTGTTTTTTACAGGCAACATGTATATTTGGTATAATAAGTGGTCAAAGTGGGGAAATGCAACTAAATAAATTAGTTAATTTAGCATCAATGAACGCATAAAAGCATTCTAAAACGTCCCGTGAGTACTTTCAAAGTAAAGTAACAAAGGTTAGTCAATCACAAACTTAACAAAATTATCAATATGACTAAACGATCATAATATGGCTATGTTAATTGTTTGTAATGGCCACAATTAGGGTCTACCATCACACTGTCTTCGGTGGGAAAATGTAATTTAAGTTATTCTGATTATTATTATTCTTTAGATAAGAGCATTCAATCACATTAATATTTGTATTTCAATTCGTATTTATAGTCTCTGGGTTAACTACATACACCATTCCAATGAAATGTATTCTAACAAAGAAGCCCTTCCATAAATAGTACCTGTGTCAATGTTTTGTTACCTTCATTTAAATGGTTAGCGTTGAGAAGGAAATCAGATACGCTGCTGTCGCCTTGATTGTTTTATTTTGAAAGGCTTTACTGGAGCTAGTGGTATAGTACTGTATTATTTCTATCTTGACGCTATGTGGTGTTGAGGACCTCCAGCGATGGCATGGAGGAACTGCACCACTACATAAAATCCGTGGCAAACAAGTGTTAATATTGGTATAAAGTTCTTAATTTCAATATTTTGTACAACGCATGACCAGTGTGATTAATATAAATAACAACAGCAGCATTAGTGTTGGTAATCATTCTATTAATAGTCGTTTTAATAACAGTTTACTACTGGTGTGCAGACCAGATTACGCCTGTTTCCGAACCAAAGATGGCAGCTCGCCAGCTACCAAAACAGGAAACAGTTGAAATTTACGACACAAGTTAAAAATCTCTTATATCATGCAGCTGACGGAATATTTCATCCAGATGGGTAGACACGTCGTTGAGGATTCTGTAAATACCCTCAGAACAACGGTAAGTGTTTTTAAATTATTTTTAAATGAGTGATTTGTTTGTTTATCAAACATTTCCGGTTAATAATCTTTCAGAGACACTGGTTACCTCTGTAACCAGAGTAGCAAACTGGGGCTAACGCTAACACTAAGTAACTTTGGTGAGACAATATTATCCAATAAAGGTGAAAAGAAACATTATACTGCACTGGTGAGAAAACCTAAGCTTATTTTAGCTGTCGTGTAACCTTTTCACATTACGTTCTTGTGTGTTTGCTTCCCTCTAGCGATCACAATGTGGAACTGCAACACATGAAAATCGTCAAGTTACATCTATACAGACATAATGCAGTCACGTGAGTACTTTCAAAATAAAACAATCCGCTACACACTAAAGGAAATTACGTTTATCATTATTTATTATATTACATGAATACAGTTTCAGTTGTTTAAATACGTCAATAAGGGTCTTCTTGGTCATATTTGTATTAGTGGTAATTGTATTTGCATTAATAATATACACTTTGTTATCAAACAAAATGAACACTTGATTATTATAATCAGCACTAAAATAAATCTATCACATCACATCTGTCTGTGGGAACACCTATTACAAATATCTCAGCACTGAATGAGCTTGGACTCAATCAACAAATTACTCCCATCTGGGCTTTTCTTGAGCATAAAGCAACAAACTGACACTTCAAATCTCTCCAGCCTGCAGATTTTCTTTTTTGTCTGACTAGAGATAGAATCATGACTCTGTGGTAGGAAAAATACTCAGGATGGGCCACATGTCCTCAGGTTCCTCTCCACACTTTAAATAAACTTTCACTTTAAATATACTTCAATGCTAAGAAAGAAAACAACTGAGTCAAAAGAGTTCAAAGTGAATAGTTTACTGTCAATTCAGCAAGTGCAGTGAGCCCGAGACATGTTCTCATACTGTACACCATTGTTTCCTTACCCTTCCTGTTTTTCAAATTATATTTTTGATCATTCAGTAAATAATCGTGTCTATCAGTCGTGTCTTCTATGATGTTAACCCAATAACTGTCTTAGTCGTCCTCCATCTTATACACCATTATTTCTGAGAGGCCCTTGTGCTGACAAAAAAAAAAAGTATGCAATTCACTGCTTTTACAGCTCTTACTGGTCTTATCATTCTTCACTGACCCTAACCTGATGTACTGTGTGCATTAGTGGTTTTGTGTGATTTATATCCGTGTCTAACTACATCATTTGGTGGGTGCATTAGTGTCTGACTTTATGTTTTAATGTCATGATTACATATTGCAAGGCCAATGGATTTGACAGAGAAAATATCCCACACCTCCACTTTGTCCCCGTTACCCTTTGTGCCAGCTGATTGCCTTCTGAACGATGCTTAAATTATGATTAATTTGTCTTGTTGTCCTTCTTCATTCACAGCAGCATATGAGTGATACATTTCATACATTTGACAAAACAGTCTCAACTCAAGGTCCACTTGCCTGCTTTTTCCCGAGCTCTCGGTGATATTCCACATCATCAGATGGAGTTTGCAAACTTGTCATTGACATGGGTGGGTCTGTAGTATTAAGTGGACCTTTTTGACTTGGCAATGTTTTTTTCAAGGTCAAGATATGAACTTTGATGTTTAATTATTTCCCTACACCTCTCCTTTGTTTGGTTTTGCTGTTGATTCAGAGTTTAGGCTAATACCTTTTTAAGGCTTTACAGGCAAATATCATATTTCTATTCTATTCCATAAAGTCAAATTTGCAACGCTGCGCCTTTTTAGTAAGAGTAATATTGCTTTGGCTTACGCATTATTATTTTTTTTTATCTTAATGTGGTTTGTGAATTTTCACACTTTGTGCACATCAGTGTTTGTAACATATTTTGTAGAATAGAATATTCGTAATATCTCACTTTGGTGAGCAAGATGACCTTTTCTCAGTCAAGACCGGCACAGTGCACAGGACAGGCTGGTGTCCTGTGCGTGATCTGTCACGCGCTGGCAAAAAAACATTTTCAGTTGCACATAGATTAACCTGTGCAGATGTAAAGCAATGGCTGGATGAGTAAGCTTTGCTAAGTGTAGGGCTGTTTTGGGCAGTACTTTACCCCTTCTGTACACATCTGAGTGCATTTATGAAAGTAGGTGAGGGGTGGGTTGATGTGGGGTGTGCGAGGTTAAGACGTTACTACCTGAGAGGCAGAGTTTCCCATTGAGTGGGACAGCAGTTTAACTGCTGAGCTGGCTGCTTAGTAGAAGGCCAGTTGGCAGCTGCAGGTACGTGTGGGCTCCTGCTGGTTTCTTCACAGCTAAATCTGCTCACTGGATCCTGCAATTATTCTTTTTCTCATTATCATTAGCTGGAGAGCGTGTGAGTGTTGCATTGTGGGAGACACTTTATGCTAGCAGTTAGCATTTTCTATCTACAGTATTACTAGGCATTACTAGGCATAAGGGAGCGAGGGAATGTCATGTAAAAGTTCCTGTAACCATGTTGCGTTTTATTGCCGTTTGTCATCTGTTTGAGTGTAAACAGATGAATTTTAGTAAATCTAAAACACGTCTTTCCAAACAACACAGTACCTTGATCTCGCGTACAGACAACATATTACAATAAATTCTACTATTTTATAATAGTTTGACATGTATGCAATATTCTACTATGTAGTCTATATATGTATATTTACTGTACTGTTTACTGTATATTTCATAATCATCAACTTTAACAATAACTATATTTACATTATTTGTGACACTTACACTACTTCAGTATGAGTCACAATTCTACCTTAATGACGCCTGCAGAGTTGCACTACTAGACTCCTTACTTCTGCACATATTTGTAAGTAAGTATTGTATATAAGTATTGTAATGTATATAGCTTTTGAATGTCGTTAACTTTCATTCATTCATTCATTCATTATCCATACCGCTTATCCCGAAGGGTCGCGGGGGGGGGGGCTGGTGCCAATCTTATTTTGCTGTACTTATTATTTTAAATGTCTCTTTTATGTTTCCTACCTCTTCAGAGTGTTTCTGGCACTGATGTAACAAGTGAACTTCCCCTCAGGGAATCAATAAAGTCTTAAAATGTAGCTTGAATATGTAAATATGTGCACTAGTGTCTTTATTTTACTGTCTTTGAAGATTAGCTAAGTTGAGGGTTGATTTAGACTAAATAGGAGTCATAAAAAATTCAATCTTGTAGGCCTGGAAGTGTAAGGAACTGTAGTTGGTTGACAGCAGTTCTGATTAACGGATCATTGAAGATTTGGCATGCCAGCTAGAAAAATAGTTATGTGCTTTCTGTCTTTTGAAATATTTAACCCCAAAAGAGTCCTTTTTCAAAAAGCCCAAAGTAATATTCATTTGTAAAATGTGCATATCTCAGTTTTATTAAAAAGGGAGATAGAGCCATATAATCACAAGCTGACATCAATTATTTAAACTCAAGTCCAATCATCCAATCTTTGGACAATTTACTGAGAATGGATCTTAAATTATGTTCTTCAATTTGGGTTTGGACTGTTCTCTCAGATGAGCGAGTGTAATGGAGTTAAATTGAACCCAACATTGTTTTAGATGGCGCGTTGGATAAATCTCGCAAACTGGTGTCTTAAAATGTGACTTTGTCAGAGCCGAGAAATTCTTGGTTTAATGCCACCAGGCGGAACGGCGTCTTTGCAGGTTTTGCCAGTTGATGGCAGCAGCAGGACTCTTCCACAAACCTCTGAGCTGAGGAGGAACTATGACTACAGAGGATTTAGTGACTACAGTGTACACATTGCAAATATGCGTATTTGTCTGTGTATTGTCACTCAAGTGTGAAAATCTTCTCCAAAATGGAAATTATCTTTAATTATTACATTGAATTATTATTCTAACATGAACACTGCACACAATTACAAGGTCTTTGCACAACACCATTTTATATTTACTGTATCAAAAGGTTTCAGTCTCAACAGACTTCAAAAAATGACTATGACGGATCAACAAAGTAACTGATTTCAATCACTGTACTCGGAACGCATTCTTCCTTTTGAGATGTTAAATATAATGTAAGAGTGCATCACGAGGAACAGAGGCAGTTTACATTTCTCTGCTGTTCTGCAACACCTGCCTCGTAAGCTGCTAACGCTGCGGCCAGATGGCACTACTCTGAAAACACCTGGCCCTCCACACAAGTCCCCGCCGCTTTCTCCCACGCTGTAGACCCCTGAGCTTTTCTTCACTTGTTAAGGATGCAATTTCAGATTCTCAGTCATAATAGAGGATTATAGAATCTCTCAGCAGTGCAGCTGAATGACGTCTAACCTGTATTTATCCATCCACGTGTCTTCACTGGAGGAAGGAAGGTTGCTGAACAAAAAACAGGTTGTGTTTTTTTTTTTTCTCTTTCAGACAAACTGTAAACTGAGGAGTTCTCTGATTCAGGACATAAACCAAAGTCCACTATTAAAACAACATGTCAAACTTTTGTGCTTTTCACACTATGAGCTACATCTCTGAGTGTGTGTCAATTTGGCATCTGTGACTTATTTTGGATTCGTGTTTGTGCTTTTTGCACTTTGCACGATGTCCTGACCAACACTCAGCAGTGTAAAATGTATATACATTTTTTAAATCTTATTTCTTTCAACCTGCTTTGACTGCAGATCTGTAGGGTTTAACACACAGGGCAACTCGGTGAGTATTAAACTACTGTGTGAAAATATGGAAAGTCAGACTTTTACTGTTACTATAACTACAGTATGTATAATAGCAATAATAAAACACTTTGGCAAACTGGATGTTTTGGACACATAAACGTGTGTTGTTTGCCCAGACTGACACATATTACTGGTCCTGATGTTCTCTCAAGACATTGGTTCACTTATGTGTCAACACTCTTGCTTGTAGCACACTAAACAGAGTAAACAAATGAAAGCAAACAGCCACTAGAGGGCACAACAGGCCTTTTTATCCCCACTGAAGCAGGTCTAGAGATTTTGGTTTGAGGAAGCCCTGATGTGAGGTCAGTGAGGCCTAAAGGTCTGTTGCTACAGTAGTCAGGTCTTGTTTATAAGGTGTGAGTGACGCAGGATGCAGAACGAGGTAGACTGTCTTTGTTCCTACAGAATGTGACCGTAAACTGAGCTTGTGAATCACACGACCAGACAACGGCATGTTATGTCCAAAATATACATTCTTTTTTTGCCACATACGTTTCTCTGCAAAAGAACAGCAGCAACAGTGGTAAAACATAATCCTCAAGTTTGTTGAGCATGCATCTCAAAAGATCACATTAAGCTTCAATCTGTCTTTTTGTGTTAGAACGTGTCTTGTTTTGCTGCAGTGTAGCTCTACAGTAAATATCTCTTGGGTTTTTGGTACTTTTTTTTTTTTCTTGTACAGCAGCAGATGGCCGGGCTGCAGAGTACAGTCACCGCTCTCTCTCTACCAGATCTTTTGTAATGTGAAGAAACAGCGAGGGACTGCAAGCTATCCTGCCATCACTTCCAATTTGGCTACATCCAAAATAAACAAGCTTTGAAACTTATTTGATGATAATAAATAGCTACATTTCTCAGGCCTTGCCTCGACTTTATCCCGTTTCTTTTGTACTTGGATGAGTCTCCAAAGTTCAGGGATATAACTAACTAGGTAGAAGGTGACCTGTAGAGCACTGGAGTTTATTTATTACATAGCTCTCTTAGGGAACTGTGATGTTGTTGCAGGGAGTTTTTTGGGGTGTTTGACGCTGTCCAAGGTGCTTAAAATCAAGCAAAGCCATCATTTGCAAGTACAAGTCTTCCTTATAAACACATGGAGTCATGCACAGGAGCTATGTGAGCTGTAATAACAGACACCCACAGTGACAGGCAGACTATATGCACCTATCCAAATTTTCACCCATCCAAAACCATTTCGGATTATATGCAGGATGGCTTAAAATGTGGATAGGCTACACTTTTTTTTTTTATATTCCTGTAGAGTTGAATTATTAGATTGAAGTTGAATAATAAGCACTGAGTCAAACAGCACACCCTTCATCTGCAGAGCTGTAATTAACGGGGGCAAAATGCAGGCGGTGGCAAAGGGAGGAAAAAAAATGCAAATTATTCTGCACAAAGGCTCCTCACAAATTGGCGTCACCATTTCTCAAATTATATCATTACTATATTTTGAAAATGTTAATCTGTTGAGCGGATTTCCCGGGGGAGTTGAGTAAATTAGTTCTATTTCCGAGACTGCCTCTCTGCAAAGGCACGGCAGCGACAAGCACCTCTGATTTGCTGATTACAATTAGACTCCCCAGTTTGGGCTCCTTCAAGCATTGATAATTTTCGGCATATTAAGCACGTTTTAGCAAAGGTGATAAGTCAGTTTTAATTGAAATGAAATTATTATTCTAATGGAAGTTTGGTTATTATTATTAGGAGGCACTAGTCATTCTAGCTTCATTTTTAATATATAAATGCTGGGGAGCAAAAAAAAAAGATTTTGAAGGGCATTAGGGTGTCAGGATTGAATGAGGTAATTTGAAGGGAATTACTTTCTCTTCTATCAGAAATGAACTGAATTAAAAGTCCAAATCAATCGCTTTCACTTCTCCATTCTACTTTGACAGCGGCACAATTACAGATAATTAGATGGGAGGAAACTTTTAATTGTGGGATTAGAGGGAGAGAGAATTTGTAGGATCAGAGGAAAATTTCGAGGCAGAGTTTCTTGCTTAAAATCGAATCAAAGGATTTGCGAGCTTAAAATGGCAACCAGCTTTTTTCCCCTCTCCTACTGTTTAATTGGAATTGCATCTAGTTCATCCAAATCATCCAAAACAATTAATTTAGATTTAATTCTATAATTATCATCAAATCGAATAATGTGCAACCTAATTTAGATAGTTAAAAATTAACGTGCGTGAAGTTAATTGAGTAATTAAACTCCTAAACTGCTGCCTATTAATTTGCCTGCCTAATTAAAAATGAATTTGATTCTGTGCTGCTAAAGTAAGCATCAGTGTTGGATGGGCGTCTTGATAAGGGCTGTGTCTTATTTAGGGTTGGGGGTGTATCATTTGAACACCTTTATTAAGTTGGCACGCCTCTGAATTTCAGGTTATCTGGTTATCTGGAGGCAGGTGAGTGTGCTACTCCAAAATCCTCTTATACTCAGCCAAACAACACGGAAAGTTGGCATTAAAGACACGTACTTAGGGAGGGAAAAGATAAAGTGCAAGTAGAGATGGTTGACTTGTATATGTTTAGCCCCCAAAAGAAACTTTGATGGGTACAAAGTCTCCAGAAATGCATGAGTGTGGATTGCTGGGCTGTATGCTTGCACTTTTGAACTCTTCATTAGAGTTAAAGGAAGTGAATGACTGAATGTGGAGAGGGTGTGTGTGTGTGTGTGTGTGTGTGTGTGTGTGTTTGTGTGTGTGACTTCCACGTGCTCCATCAGTGCCACTGCTGTTTTTCTTCACCTAATTCATCACTGTGGTGAGTAGTGGACTTGGAGCTAACTTAAGAGCACCCCTAAGTGATTAAAGCTACATGTAACACTCCTAACTGATAAACATATAGCATGAAGCAGCAATAGCAGAAAACATTAACATGTGTGTGGCTCCAAGTATAAACTGGCCAACAAGTCAGAAAAGCATCATCTCAACATAGATATGAACACTCTCCAGGGTTCAGTGCATGTTACTAGTCCTTATGTCTTTCAGTCACTTGTAAGAATTTTTTATTGTACAGCACCTTGTAACCTCATGTTTCAAAAGGCACTCTATAAATAAAGTTTACCTTACCTTACCTTATCTTGAGAAGGACAAGTTGCTGTCAGTGTATTTGTCCTTCAATATTCAAAGATGGAACGTTCCACCTCTGTAAAGTAATATAACATATTGTTTTGTGCACTCATCTTTCTGTCATCTGTGTCTTCCACCACTTTGCCTGTTTGTCCTGGAATGTATGTCCTTGCATGGAAAATTAATCAATTAGTCTATAGGCACTATATGTGCTCTTATTGACACAGATCAACAATACACAAATGCACTAAAGACCATGTGTCCAGCTGCAACAAACGACTCAGAACACTCTGAGGGAAATATATATATATATATATATATATTTATGTTATTGTTTGCTTTTCCTCTGAACTGCTGCCAAAGGGGCCAGTTATAAAAAAGGTAACAAGGCAGGGCAACAGCGCGACTGAATGCTGGCCTTGTTCGCCTTATTATCGGGTTAATTAAAGCTAGAATCTGACAATGTCACCCGGTTGTAGAAAAAAAACGGATTTAAATGCAATGTCTCTGGAGACTGTGTCAAGGGCTGCCTTTCATTGAGCTCCTGTGCGCGCCCGAGTTGGGGACAAGCCTCTATGTGCTGCGCTTGGAAATGACGGAAAGCAATTATTGAATTTTAGATGTTCAAAAAGAAATGAATGGGGAGGAATTATTCATAAGGTCTTGTCCGTGTGCGTTAAAATTAAAGTTAAAATACAAAGAGGGGAAACGCTCCAAAGACAAGCCCCGCTGCTGCTGCTGCTAAAAAAAAAAAAAAAAAAAAAAAAAAAAAAGGAAGATGGATAAATAGGCGAGATCATTTCTGAGGAGTTCATTAAAATGTAGGGCTGCACATTGAAATACAGAGGGTTGTTATTTGGGCGTGGGGGTCAAGTGACGAACGGATTATATACTTCCTCATAATAATATTAATTAAACAATTTGCATGCTAATAGGGTAACAATTATCGCAGCTTCTGTTGAGAGATTCAGGTTATTACAACATGCCAATCCGGGTGCCAAGGGTCAGGCAATGAGTGGGGTGCGAAATTTCAACTCTGATTAACATTATGACAGCGCCAGACTTGGGATAAATAAAGTCGAATTAATTATTTGAAAACCTAATGAGCAGATAGGATTTAGGCTGGTCACATATTGAGTGCAGGGGTTACACAAGTGGAGGAGCTTTCCAATTTGGTTTCCTGGCAGGAAATGTTGCCTGTAATGTATCCTACATAATGAGTATGGTATTTTGTGGCTATTTAATTCTGTTATATTGACTTTATTGTCCGTGTTCCTTTTGAAGCCTTGCTTTATTTGGTCATATATTTTGTTCATAACACAACGTTGGTCTTAACTGAAGCTTTCGCCTTAGTAACAGTAAAACATTATAGTCTCACCTTCGCTTTGAGCCTTTTAGCTCCTCTTTAAATACACCCATATTTCAGCAATCCTATTTGTTTTACGCCCTGCATTGTGATTGTAAATGTTTAATGCATTTAAATGATGATCCATAACTAACACGGGGATTTATCTTAACTCAGTGGTTCCCAAAGTCGGGCTCAGGGACAAGAAAGGGTCCCACCGTGCACAGAAGGTTGCAGGCATCCCTTGAAAAAGCAATTTTTTTTATTCAGCAATATATTATCAGTTATTATTGTACTTTTTCGCAATTTTTGATCAGCTTTCACTCCTTCCTTCTGTACCTCCCCAAGAGATGTGCCAATATCTATGACACAACACACATAAAGAGCTATGACTTTAACTTGGATAAAATGTGATAATCTTTGTTGTCTAATCTGGTCTAATATTTATCTAGCCTATTTGCAGGTCCTCCACTGAACAAAAACTCCGGGAGCCTCTGGCCCAACCCATCCGCCTGTAGCCTTTTCTTCCCGGGATTCAGTGAGCCCTTCCTCCCGGTGGGTCCCCCGTGTAGTTGCGATGTAGTTCTTATCAAAGCCCTCCTGTCTTGTTGTGACAGCTCTGATATTGTTTATTGAGGTGGATGTCAGCTTTAATTAGCAATCGATACGGGGAGCGTTTGCAGAGCGCGTCTCTGACGTCAGAGTCCATTACCGCTTCTCATTGGGTCTCATATTCCCAGAGCCTGGGCTAATTATTGGGAGGTTCATGTGGATAAAGTACAGCTCATCCCTCCCTTCACATCATGTCCCCTACTCGTTGGCCACACTCACTGCATGCTTTTTAAATTCCCATCACCGGCCTCCAGACGTCGTTTCCTCTTGCCTGCGGGATGATGGACAGCAGGATACTGGATCCACCTCACGCCCAGTTCGGAGGCTCTCTCGGCGGGATGGTGGGCTTCCCGTACCATCTGAGCCACCACCATGTTTACGAATTAGCCGGGCATCAACTTCAATCTGCGTCCGCGGTTCCCTTCTCAATAGACGGATTACTTAATGGTTCCTGCACGGCTTCAGTGGGAAATTCCAACCACCTCTTGTCTTCGGGCTGCGGGATGAATGGAGATAATCAGCACTACAAACTGACAGGTAACCCACATTACATACCGTACTACACAATACCCTCTCCTGTATGCTGGCTGGTTACAGAAAGAAACAAAGACAGGATATTGCGATACAAGTTATCCTCTTGGTGGTGCGTTTAAAGGGAAAGCCAAACCGCACACGCATGCAGAGGAGTATTCCTCGCAGCCTCCCCCCGCTCCCCCCCCCCCCCCCACCCCACCCCCCACTTCATTTCCATCACCGAAAGCTGAAGATGCACCCAAGCAAAAAACAATGTTCCTGTCAGTCAGTAAATACTAGAGCAAGGAAATGCCCGTGTTAACACCTGACGGTTTCCTCTTACTTCAGAAAAGGCGACAGATTTGATAGAAGCTGCAGACTGCATGTGTGTATTCTGCAAAATGTCAAATGCGATCACCCAGCTCTAAAGTTTGCAGAATTCTTTGTGTAATGCATGTCTTATGCATGTCTTATTAGCATTGTGTTCAACTGTGGTAATTTTAAATATATATTTATGATCCCATAATATATATATATATATATATTATATATTTATTTATCCTTTGTTTACATGTATTCTCATCCTGCTGCCAGACTCGGGGGACCCAGACAAAGATAGCCCTGGTTGCAAGAGACGGAGAACGCGCACAAATTTCACTGGTTGGCAGCTGGAGGAATTGGAAAAGGCTTTTAATGAGAGCCACTATCCCGACGTTTTCATGAGGGAGGCACTGGCTCTGCGATTGGACTTGATAGAATCAAGGGTTCAGGTAAATATTTATTCATTTTGTTCCTTTATTTGTAGCTGTGATTTTAAGCTTGTGTGTGTATCTTTAGCCCTTTGTTTTTTTAGTCGTTCATGGCAAAGGTTCAGTGTTTCAATTGTTAGGTCCAAACTGCTGAAAACTAATTTTGGAATAAATCTCCAGGTAGGTTAATTTTGTGTCATTATATATATACCTTGGAATTTTTTTAAATAATTAAAAGGACCCACTGCATGGATGTGTGTCGTTTGACCTTCCATGGCTTATGTTAATAAATCAATTTTAATTACTCCTTTATTTTGAAAAATAACGGAGCCTTTCATACCGACTGGTTTTTGGTAATATTTTATGTTTTTAAATTAAATATTTAGTCTGAAATCCTGGCGTTATGTTTGTCAAATATATTGACAATACTGCATAAACAAAGACAAAACAATATTCAGGGTATATAGGACTTGTTCCCGAACTCATTTAGTTTAATTGCATGACTATTACTAATATAATGAACTATATTATTTTATTGTAAGAATATTTTTCTTAATGAGAAATCAACTTGCTAAGTTTAAATGTAACTTACATGGGAACAAAATATTATAAAGACCTGACCTATACTCCTCTAAACGTAATGTAAAATGTAAAAGCTTAATCTCAACGTTTTGTAGCCTTCTCTGTGCACAGAATGGTTTTTAATCAAAGGCCTAATTAAGGGCCTGCATAGAAAACAGCAAGAGCAAGATGTTACCTCACCATTTGTTTAATTACCATATTGTTAAAACACCGACAATTTCTGGTGTAATTAATTTCCCCTGCAGTGACAGACGCGCACTTTACGCACGTTTTCACTTCTGTCTCTGCAGGTATGGTTTCAGAACCGTAGAGCCAAATGGAGGAAAAAGGAGAACACAAAGAAAGGTCCAGGTCGACCTGCTCACAACGCCCACCCCACCACCTGCAGCGGGGAGCCCATGGACCCCGAGGAGATCGCCCGGAGAGAGCTGGACAGGATGGAGAAGAAGAAACGGAAGCAGGAGCGACGGTTGCTCAAGTCCCAGAACAGGCTCCTTTCTGGGGATTTATTTCACACCCCGGGATCAGACAGCGACAGCGGGGTGTCGCATGTGACCGACAGTGACCACACCACAGGCCCGCCTTTTGACTCTGTGGGGGGAAACCAAACGCAATCGAGCTGCGACCAAACACCTCACCCTCTCCAGTCCCAAAACCAGAACCAAAGACACTTGGAGCGGGATGCTGGCGGATCCGAGCTGGACTCGCCCGACGCCAGCCACCGGTCAAGCCTGTGCGCCAACAACAACAGAGCCTCCGGCGTGCAGAAACTCAACCCCTTTAGCGTCGAAAGCCTCCTTTCGGACTCCAGACCGAGACGCAACCCCGCGGCCTTACCTCCCTCACGGCCTTTGATAGGGAAAGGACACTTCCTACTCTATCCCATCACACAGCCGCTTGGATTCATTGTTCCTCAAACTGCTCTGAAAACAACAACGGCAGTGAACTCTGACAGTGACACCCCGGCGGAGAGAAACCAGTCCAGTGTCCGCTGCAGCGTGTCTGCGAGCTCTGCGGGATGTAAGAGCAGCTCGCCGGACTCTGCGGACGCCACGCAAAAGGGACAGGTGGGATCAGAGGAAAAGACACGTTCAACGCACACCAGCCCGTCCAGGGCCGCCTTTCCCACTGGCAAAAGTAGTCAGACCTCTGTAATTTGCAGCGATTCGACTTTCGCACACGAACACAGTCCGCAACTCATTAAGCCTGTCGATGCAGACAGAAAAGAGCATTTAGAGAACAAGGACCATCCTGATAACCCCGAATGTGTCCTCAGTGACAGTGCAGCAGAAACAAAGACAGACTCTAAAGAAGATGTCGACTTGGAATAAATCATTGGGGGTAAACAAAAAACAACTAAACAGAAACATACTGATATAGCCTCTAAACGACACCTCCCATTAGGCCAAAGCTCAACCAGAAACTACATCTTTGCATCTAATCTCTAGGTTTCCCCACTCTGCTGATATTTTGTCAATGGTGTGCTCGCTCTCTCTCTCTCTCTCTCTCTCTCTCTCTCTCGCTCTCTCTCTCTCTCTCTTTCTTCCTGCGAGTGTGTATGTGTGTGTGAGTCAGGAGTCTCTAGATATCCTTTAATGTGTGATAACTTGTCAAGAAAAAAAAACACAAGACCAAGAGACCAACACAAATCCTCAAGAGCTGTAAAAAAAGGTATTATACTATTTATATATGTAAGGTTTTTCTTAAATAAATCTATTGTATACAAGCACCTCAAACCGTGTGAGACCTTAAATAGCAGCACATACAGAGCAGGACTACAGTACAGTAGGAAGGGCTTTCTTAAGAAATCTCATGTTGTACTTTGTATATTGCCTTAACAAATTTATTCATCTATAAGCCCCCACTGAAATGAGGTTACGAGCCTGAGGCGAAAAGGACCCGCTCGACTCCTGCAGAGTTTTGATATGAAAGTAATTATTTTCCCGGTGGCTACTGCAGGGGGATTCAGTTTATTTTAGCTCAAAGGGGGTTATAATACATTACCGATTTCTAGTGATATGAAATCACATAAACTTCCAAGAATAATAGAATTAGCATGAAAAGGCCTGGGTGTCAAATTGAAATAGGAAAATAATAGCCCCGGCAGCTGGGAGTGTGTGTGTTTGTGCATATTGGATAGGAGATGGGGATTCGTGGGGAGGCATTTTCATGAGCTTTTTTTTTTTCTTCTTCTTCTCCCTCTCTCTCTCCACTTTGTCAGGGCCCCTTGTAGCTGGGCTATATTAAGATAGATGTTCGATGATATCCCTCATTGTTCTGTCGCTTTACATTGATGTTTCTGTGTTATCAGCCTATTGATCATGCGTCGGCTGTAATAGGACGGGCTGAGGCAAACGTGCCTATTTACAATAGCAGAACACATTTGTTCTAATAGGGTTGGTGGTCCCCAGGGAAGCCATGCGGGATCTGGGACATCTGCTCCCTTTTGCAATATTAGCAGTGTTGACCACAATACCACGTCAACCCAAAGGAAGAAATGTCGAGGCTGCTGTGTGGTGTGTAATAGCATAAAAAAAAAATCTCAAGACAAAACATCCAGTCCAGCTATAGCTGCTCATACCCTTGTTAAAATCCACAAGCCCTTTAGTGTTCTCTTTGGGTCTTGATTTGCAAATAAATTGAAATAATCAGAGGGGTGAGCTTTACGTCTGAGCCAGCGCAAATGAATTTCTGAGCCAGTGTCCCTTTCAAAATATTTACATAAATTTCAACCCATGCAGCTGTTTGCTCTAGGAAGCAATGTCTTATTAGGTTGGTGGGGGGTGCAGGGGCAGACACAGACACAGCCAACATGGCACACACACAGTGAACATGCAGCAGATTAGGCCTGTATAGGCTGTGGTTCAGAGGTGTATCCTACATGCTGACATTATAGAGACCTGATTCTACTTCAATGTACATTTATTTGTTTATTTTATCTTCCATGATATCAACTTTAACAATAATAAATTTTCGGTAATATTCTAGTCAGTTAGGGAATCTTAAGTTTTGAAGGAGCTTGTAGTCTTGCAGTGTTATCATAAATTGTATTATAAGGTTACAATAGCCTTAATGTTCCTATTATTAAATCGGTAATATTCAATATTCAATTCAAGACGGGAATTGATCAATTGTTTTTGTAAATTGTCAAGTCTTTATAAACCCAAAGATGCATGGTTTATTTACTAAATTGTGGCATAACGGGGGCGAATTTGACGTAACCTCTAAGATTCTTCGGTGTATATTTTTCCATGCTACTCTTAGGCTATTTGGGACGTATGCCCAGTTCATCCATAATTCATTAGCACACTGAATAGGAGTATCGCTGGCTGCACATTGGTGGCCTTAAGGTGAAATTAGCGATTTGCTTAAGTAGTTAAGCTTTTCTTGCCTGAGAGCTGCACGCTGCATGATTCAAGACAAACTATCAATCGATATGCCCAGGCAGCCTCCAGGAGATGTGTCGTCCATGAATCACACTTTATGAATTCAATTTATACCCGGAGAAATTTTCAATTTGAACGCCGGATCATTATGGGAGAGTGTAAATTGTTTTTGCTCTATTATGCATCGGACGCCATCATTTTTCTTTCTAATTACGGAGGTGTCAGGTCGGGCTGTCATGCAGACGCTGATTTTCAATTTAACTGATCATCATGCATTCATTTTCCCATTTGATAAATCTGCTATCTCGAAGCTTCTCCATGCCCGGAATGCTAAAAGAGAGGCACAGATTGGCAAAGTAATAGGGGCCTGTATGCGGCAATAAGTGCAGATCAGGCAGCTAATTTAGCACCTCCTGGTATTTCCATTTCCATTTCTCATTTCCAACTCTCAAAGGAGGAAAAGCAGCCCAAAGGCAGAAAGATGGTAGGCATTTTGCTATCGGAGAAAGACAGAGAAAAAATCTACCAAAACGGCTTGTTTTCAACCACACACTTCCTAAATTAGGATATCAAGCTTAATTAAGGCTAATAGAGTTTTCTCACTATGTGTTAGTTTTATTTAATAGAAACAAATTTGCACAATTAATTATGGCTATGATATTAAGGGTCTCATTTGCAGCAATCGAGCTGCAGCTGAAATCAGCGTCTTCAGAAATAAACCTCTCGTTTCCAAACCAAATGACTAACCAAATGTTTTTATACGAGCTTCCATCGCAGACATCATATCGGGTTGTTTGCCTTATTATAGCCAAGTAAATAAGGCAGATTAGGCGTAAATTGATATGTTTTACTGCCCCCGATGACTGAAAGAAATGTAAATATGTGCTATTAACTGTTCCTGCTGAATTTATATCAGTTTGCGTTTTGAATTTTAGTTTTTTTTTTTTTTAAATGTGTATAACCCTAACTTCATATAACGCCTTACACAACACACGAAAAAATATGTTTCCTCTTTGATTATCACGTGAAGTATCAATTTAAGATATTGTATTACTGCTCTACCTCATTTGACACAAATTAATGAATTTTCAAATAACTGTGACAGGGAAGTTCCATGCTCAAATCGACTCCAATGGACATCATGTGTTCTCTCTCTGTACAGGCTACTCTTGTGCGCTTTGTGTTGCTGTGTGAGATCTTAGAGGTTTGGATAAGAAAGGACCGTGTCACTTTAAAAAGGATCCTCCGTAAAATAAAATGGCACTTGACATTTGGCTTCTCCTGCAGCAACTCTGCCATGCCTTTTAGGATTATTTTACATCTACATACTCATTAATGCGCCGGTGGATTTAATCACTCTTATCTTCCCTGTGCATACCTGGGATAAGCCTGAAAATACCATCTGCATTGATTTCTGGACGATCCTTAAAATAATTTTAATTATCTCCGAGTATTTCGCGCAAAATCCCTCAAAACAAACTTCAGTTAATAACACTTGAACACTCGCAGCTCAGGTTTCTGTGTGCTGCTAACGCGAAAAACACATAACTCAAATCTAGGCGAATTTAAAGATTGATTAAACGTGTACATAGTCTTTGCTAAATAATATTAATTGACCATATGCCCCATTTAATCATCTGCAGTTTGACTGTGTGATATTTTTATTTTCCTAAATAAAATAAAAAATCAAGCCCTTTTTGAGGTTGACTCACTACAGCTAAACTGATTAAATATTTATTTTACTCTTTTATTCAAAGATGAGCTTAATGCCAAAGTTAACAACCACTCTGGATAGCTGACTTAAAAATGTGGATAAAAAGAGCACGTCACAACTTATAGCAACACACTGCTGTCATGGTAAAATATCATAACTCCTATAGTGTTTTATTTGATTAAAGTGATGGTTTTCATGATGTTTGTGTGAGTAAATCTCCAAGACTTAGAACAACAATTCAGAACACATATATATATATATAGCATATTGAATATATATATGAAAAGGGAGAAATGCATGTTTTGTATTCTTTTTATCAGAGTTAATGCAATAATGACATGATAAATAAATGTCAGCTTTCTGCTAAATAAGGTATTCCAAATTACCTTCTTCAAAATACTTATATATATTAAATAAATATCACTTTGCATACAGCAAACAAGTGCATTTCACACCCCCACCATAGAGAACATTACATTCGCATATTACTTGTGGTGTGTGAGAAATGTGACCCAAACAACCAGAACACAATAGGTAAATAGCCTCTGTGAAATTATAGAGATAAATATGTGCAAAAGGGCAAATGTCCATCTCCTAAATGCTCAAAAGGGTTTATTATTAGCATATACTATATTCACAGAATGGTCTCTCCCACACACTGTGGGGGGAGTGGCCTACATAAACTTTAATGTAAAAGTTTGAGAACTACTGCTATAAAAACGGCGATTGTGGCTGAGAGGGTAGTGCAGTCGTCCATTAACCCCAGGGTTGTTGGTTCGATCCCAGCTCCTCCTGTCCACATGTTGACGTGTCCCTGGGCAACCCAAAGTTGCCCGGTGGAGGCCTGTGTGTGTGTGTGTGTGTGTGATTGACTGGCAACCAGTCCAGGGTGTTCCCCTGCCTCTTGCCCAATGTCAGTTGGGAATGGCTCCAGCGACCCTTCGGGATAGTAGTATAGGGAATGAATGGTATAAAAACACATGAAAAAAACAAATGAATATGCCTCACAGTGACCGATATCAAACAATTATAATAGTCTTTTACTGTGAAGTTGCACAATGCAGAAGAATGAGAAGGTGTAGTCAGTTTCCTTAAGTGCAATACCATTAGTGCAATAACATACCATTCCCCTCTTCCTTGTAAAAAATGTCTTTCTCATTAAATATTGCACATTTATGCATTATGCCGGCTCCACATTGTCTTGGAATAGCTGTAGGGAAGGATTAGATATTAGACTCTGCTTCACAATAAGAGCACTTGCATTCTCGTGATGATATGAGAGGTGAGAGGAGTCTTTTCAGAATGGTCACACCTGTTACTATCTGTCTGGCCTCATTATCTAAAGTGACCTGTATTGTGCTTTTGGATTACACAACCTAACAATTCATAGGACAAAGAACATATTAGAGAAAGCAGATAATGTGTTAAAAATGTCTTGGTAGTTTAAGGATAAGAGGGTCTGCTTATAAGGCTACTGGCAGACATGCTTGGACATACATTTCAAAGCAAACGAACAACCGCTTTCTGACACCTCATTGTCTTTGCTACTAAAACTAGACAGCTTCCTCCTTCCAAAGAGCCACATTGAAGTCATCATGTATCAAAACGTATAATGCCCTATGAAGTAATATTTGAGCAGGTCTGATGTTCTACCACAGTATCCAAATGTAGCATAAATCATTGGAAGACCATATTAAAACCCTTCAGTAATCACAAATTTTGAGGAACAGTTTGATGGCACTTGTCAAAAGCTATCAAATCTGCAGTGTCTCGAGTTTGAGGCTTCGAAACCACCTCAACTCCCAGGTGAGTTTAAAATACATCTCGATATGTAATAAATAGAAAAATAAATAAATAAAATAAAAAAACAATCTGGAATGTATTTCTCTGTGTGGTGAGTCTAGACGCCCTTCTTCAGGTAGCCTTTCGTACTTACTGTATGTATAGTTGGTATACCTTGTAGAGTGTAGACTGTATATGAAAGGTATAGCTCAAATTTTGTGGACATCAGCTTATTTGACATGAAGTCGTATGGTATGACTGATGAATGGATATTAGCTGAGGCGTCTACATGATAATTCACTTTTAATGGCAGAGTGATATGTGAATGGGATCCAAGTAATCTTCTCAGGAAAATGCTGTAAAGCCTTGTATTTTTTCATGATGCTGTTAACACATCAGATATGAGAATAATAATGTTTTGCATTAATGCATAAACATGTTGTTCCAAAATACAAAATGCTGTAAGGAAATATGGCAATATATCTATACATACTTTACAAGCATCCACGTATATATGTATACATACCAATTATCACCTTCTCGGGTGATTCTATTTATGGAAAAAATATGGTTTGTTAATTTACAATAACATCCTTGGTCTTCATTTGGCTCCAATCTTGTACATGTGTAGGCTCATTGGCAGACTATTTCCCATGTGTAGATTAAGTATCTGGAACCTTCAAATATCCTTTGGATGGCCTATTCAGTCTTCTTGGTGCAAATCCTACATTTACACTAGTATGTCAAAATGCGTTACAGTAATCACAGTATGTACAATATGGACTATTTTAACAGCATCACCAGAGGATGAATCACGTGACCCTTCTCTTTAGGTTCAAATGTAACTATTCTGCATTAACAAAATATGTTTTAAGAGAGAAACAAAATGCAAATCTTCATATTAGACAACATTTTTATATAATAATCATAAACAATGTTCATTGTCAACATACATTAATGTTAAAAATAACTTCAAAATATCCACTCTCATTGTTTTTTTTTCTTCATCCCAAAATATCTACCCATGGCAGCTAAAGCATGATTAATGTATGGCCAAGTTTGAGCAACCAAAAGCATTTAGTAGGGGTAAGGGAGATAATGTAGTCATGGTTAGCTGCTGCTATGGGACAGAATTGCGGACAGTTTGTAGGAGACAGGATTGTGAATCTATAGAAAATAATCCAAGTGACTTGTAATAAGCTGCCACAAGGCCTGCATGAAATGCTTGGTGAAAGAGCTCATGGATGAATCACACAGAAACAACTCATGGTGAGATATAAGACATGTCAGATCATAGGGCAGCGTATAGTCAACAGAACCTCCATGTGATGGTGGCTAAGCCAAAGCACAGTACAAGATGTGGGCAGAGTTAGGCTGGCAGTTGGGAGTGGCCAGAATGTGAAAGCAATTCTTGATCCAAGAGGGAAGGGTGACACTGGCAGAAAACTCCAGGCAATAACAGCAATTGGCCTTGCTTTTAAAATGTTTGGTATAGTACGTGATGACCAGTGGCTATAATTAGCCAGCTGAGGCAGGAGCTCAGGCCCCTGAAACAGCAGTTGAAAGAAGCAGGAGACGAAGTGAGGGGCCTGCTAGAAGACCTTCATTTCAAAATGAAAAAGAAACTACGAGACAGAATATCACAATACGTTAGTAAGAAAGAAGACCAGGAAACAGGCTGAAGTGCACCACTGACTGCATGGAAATAAATCAGTGGTCGCCTCCATAAAACATACAGTAATGCAGATAGAGAAGACCCTGCACTTCCTTCAGATACCCAGGACCTGTTGTATAAGGAAAATATTTTCTGTATTACTAACCAAACTACCTGTAGAGGGATTTCTTCAGTCCACAAGGATGGAGTTGACACCGTGACCACTGAGCTGATTAGCGGTGTGCAAGAAGGTATACTGTACCGCAAAGCCTTTGTATTCAATGAGCCATGGTGTCTAGTGATATTTAAGCATTTGTTTCCTATCAAAAGTTGCTTTCTAATTCTAGATTCCTTCAACTGCTGCCTGTTTATCTTTGGGTACAGCAGTTTGTTTTTAACTGTATACCTCCAAGGAAAGGAAAGACCATCTTTGCACTCACTCCTGCTTTAGGTACATTCATATAGGATAATTTCACTAATCATATTCTCAGATTCAACAGTTGTGGTTTTCTGCTTATGCCATTCATCTGTGCAAGAAGGAACTAGTTGCTATATTAGTTATATTAGTGCAGCCAGGTAACCTCAGTGCTCGAGGTCTCAGTATAGGATTTCATAGCTCAATAAACCTATGATTTCTTTGATCTTTCTTGCTGAATCAATGTGAATCACCAGCAGGCTGTATGTACAGTACCTCAGAAGAGAAACCCTGGAGAACATCCTCAGCTGTTGCCTTTGGAAGACTACAACTATCTTTTGTTCAATAACCACATCCCAAAGGCCCGAAGAAGCATCATCCAAGGCAAGACATTGCTGTGATCCAAGGAAGAAGAGGACACAGCTCCAGAGCAGAGCCCCATGTGGACTTCTCAGAACAGCACAAGACTGGCAGCAGATGGTTGAATTAGGTGGATACACAGATTTTCAGAGACCATCACATTGACTATAGTTGGGCAGAAAAGTTAAAAAACGAAGATGTTTGAAGTATCCAGACAGTTGGTCAAAGTTTAGTAAACTGTTTCCCAGAAAGGTGCATTCAGACTGAATGTGACATTTTGCCTTGCTTGTGTGTGTATGTGACAGCTCACACAGTCTTATTTCAAAATGTACCAGCCCCATAGCTCAGCCTGATATCAGAGTTGAGAACGCCATCATGGCTGGCTAATCAACTTTACCGTGTATGTGCACAACAGACATAATGGATTTCTTCACATTTCAAAATGTCTTGACTGAGTCAAATGGATTTGGATGAGTCAAGGTCCACCTCCAAAGAAATGGAACAAAGAGTTGCACTGTAGCACTGCTATCTGGATGACAAAGACAGAGCCGCCAGATCCTCGTAGGTCGAGTTCAGTGATTTTTGTTGGATTCAGGTGATGCTAAAGTGGTGACGTGAATGGCTTGAAACATTTTTCAAAGGTAAACTGAAAGAAACATCAGTATGAAAATAAACAAGAAAATAATCTGATACGGTTCATTCTTAACCTTGGAAAATTGTGTAACTCAAGGTACACTTGCTAGCTTTTCCCCCAAAAATGCTAGTTAAAGGCTGGTAACAGAGTGGACCTTGATTTAAGGTTACGTCAAAGAGAATAATAACTATGATTTCTCTTACCAACACTTAATGTTTATGAGGTTATGATATATTGTATCGACTAAAGGAAGCTAGTAACCAGAGCAAATTTAAAGATATTAATTGTTTTGTCTCCTTCTTTTGCAACAACTGAAAGTAAGTCTTGGCTGTATACCACACTTGTTTTGTTTGTATATGTGTCACTTCTGGGGTGATATGGAAAGAGAGTTTAGTCCAAGAGCAAATGAAACACCTTGGGCGGCTGTCCATTGACAATGCAGTGCAGTGCACGCTGGTACTTAAGGCACATTTTTCTTCCAATATAAATCTATCTATCCTGAAGAAATACATTCATATTCGATGCATCTGCAGTGCACAACTTACATCCAGTGAACATGCTATGGGTTTGAGGAAACTGTCAAAAAGATCATTTGCTAAATTCTTTCGGTGATGCCACAGAACGTCCAGTGCCAACATTTGGTGTCAATGCAGGAAGTAGTGCTCGCCATAATTAGGCTGGGTAGCTATTTTCACTAACATCACCACCTTTAACCTATCTTGGGGGTTCTGTGTACTAGAGCTGGGTAATAATTTCATATGATATGATGTGATACAGATATGATTACATTGTGTTTTTGCTTTAGAGGTTTTGCTGTCCAAATTATTGAAAAGGTTTTAATTAAGATATTGTTTTTTATTTACATTCATGGAGAATTTTGTGTGATGCAAAGCGGAAAATATAATAATATAACATTTGTGTTGTTTGGAAATCAGTGTGGTTATTTCTAAGCATTTTATTTATTTAATATTTTGACCAATAATGAATCAACATCACAAAAGGGACTCTGCAATTAACCTTTGGTTATTTGTCCTTATTAAATATCTTAACCTTCTGTTGCTGAATCTCAGATTGTGTCTTTTAATTATCACCTCAAAAAAGGCATTAAACTGTATGTTTTAATACACAGGGGAAACAACAAACTGAAGCAACAAAATTTAATATCACATTGAACATCATCAGTATAGGTGTGATATGAATCTTACAAAGTCTTTTACCTGAAAACTGATATAATTTGAGACAAGGGCATTAATTGGGATATAATCAAGTACTCTCCACATGTAAACCTCATATCTGTATAGAGTAACAACACCTAATTCCATTTACTGTTGAATATTGTAGTCTGAAACCTGCATCTGCATGGCAAAAATCAGAGGATTCTATAAACAAAAAATGAAAATACATTTAAATGGGTTCCATGCAAGCTGTGTATGTAAGCACTTGCTTTGGTCGCTGGCATATGTTAATGTAATCTGGGATACTGAGACAAGTAAACTTCATCTTATTACAATTATTGTTGTTTTTTGCGATTAGTGGAAGCTTGGTTTTCACAGTAGTGTTTGGATTATGCACGTGTACATGGATATTTGTGATCGAGGCGTGAAGGTGCATATATATAAACAGTATTTACTGAATCGCACCTTAACCGTAATATCAGTTATTATCTGGAATACTGCGTGCATGTAAATGTTGTTATTGGGGGCTTACCACTTGGTGGTGATTTATATGAAAAAGACAAGCGTTTTCCTTCCTTGACTTCCCAGGGAATCTGTGCCCTAGAGGTTAATGAAGTGTGAAGTGTGAAAACTTCCTGAGATGGGATGAGTTAAATAGTGTTCTCAGATGTTAAAGCAACACTGTCAAAATTTATTTGTGTGTGTCAGTTCTTTATAAGTCTTAAATCTGGCAAACATGCCCCATGGGCCATCTGCTTCCACTGTTGGGGCTAATGCCATCTTGTGTGTTCCAGTCGGTCCATATAAATGGGTATAATAACAAGATCTAAGCAAGAATTGGAATTGAATTCATGGAATTTACTGATATTTGTTTTACTGTTCAATGTTTATATTATATTTTAACATTTTACATGCAAAGGTAACAACGCCATCTATCTTTGTATACTGGATTTGAGCACATGTTTGAAGTGACAAAGAACTGTCAGCTAAATGTCAATCTTAAAGTCAGATAAAGGCATTATTGTGGCTGTAAGCATGATGAATACAATGCTGTGTAAACCAAATAACAAACACATTACTAAGCAGTTACATATGACTGCCACATTTTTTTACAAGAAATCCTTAATTTATAGCTAGAAATAACAAGAAATCTGTTTGGTAATGTGTTTGACCATGTAAAAAAGTAAATTTGATAAACGATTTTCACAAAGTCACAGAAATATTTGGATTGCCATATCATAGATATGAATTTGGGATGAAGTGTAGTGATGAATTTCATAACTTAAAAATACTACAACAATATAATACTAATAATACAAAATAATATACTGATACAATCTTTTGAATGAGATATTTCAACCTAACAGTATGACCTCTATAATGGATACAATATGTGCCTAAGGGAGACTTCACTAATAGACATTTTTGGTTGCAATTAAAAATGGCTCCCATGAAAGGCCTGACATGTCCTCTAAGGCAAGAGTCTCAGACCCAGCTCTTTTCTTTCATCATTAAAGTGGTATTGCAAATGTTCTTATCACATCAAGGCCAAGACCTCAGATCTCACTATTACATGCACATTATTTAATGCTTGGGCTCTCTGGTAGTACTGACATGTACAATTTCTGTCATTAACGTGCCTGTAAGCTCAGGGATGGACCAGGCTCAGAGAGCCACTTGAGGTCCAGTTTTTCATTTAATGGCCGAGTGGAAGTAGGGTTCAACTGGGCCTGAAATGTTACTATAAAAGTGCTCTGTAGAGGAGCATGTTATGTCTCTGTAGTTGGCCCAATTGATCACATTAGGGCTAAGGAAGTCGTGAGATGTGACAGCCCAGAAACATTTCAATACTGACACAGTGTGTCTAAGAGCTTTGGGCACACTTCTGAAAATAAAGAATCCCTCGTATCAGTCCTGTAAATGGGTGTGATTAGTTATAACAGAGCTCATTGTGCAGATGCTGGAAGCAAATTAGAGGTGAGAGTGGGACAGAGTCAATGCTGTTTACCTCTTGGAGGTGTGAGCATATCCATCAGCAGCACTGAGGATGGCCGAGGATCCCTCCTTCCCAGCTCATTATTGACAGTTTGCGAGGGACCTGAGGAAGGAACACTTTACGATATAACATTCATTTCTCTGCTATCGATGTGTAGACAGGGCTTTCAAAATAAGTGATTAAAAAAGGGATGAACTAATTAAAGCACCACCTGCAGCTTCTTAAGCCGGATGTGTAGGCAGTTTAGAGAAACGCATACATTCACTTTCTCCCTTTCTTTGAAGGCACATTGTATTATTTATACAGTATCTGGTCTTCTCTTCATACACAACAAATATGGCCCCAAACTATGTTTAATGTTTGCAAATTTGGTTCTCACTTTGAACTTATTTACTTCAAAAATGGTATAGGAAAAATGCTATAAAAGACATATTTATATTTTTAAGTTCTAATATAGTACATCAATAGTGACTATTCCTACTAATAACAACATTTCTGACGATCAAATGATCATTGGATGTGATGTTTGACCAGTTTATGGAATTTAAAAGTCATCTTAATAGGACACCATTCAACACCATTAGTCCAACACCTATCTGGTGATATATTTCTAAATATATTAGATGAGCCAGAAGATGAATTCAGTGTATATTATACTATTTTAGCAATTTTTATGTATATTATACTATTTTAGCAAATTAGATACTTATCGCTCCGTAATTAGTAATTCAACAAGAACTGTCCACTCTCTCATTTGGTCATTAGTCGGTAAATGTTCCTTTAAGAGACCCCATTACATCCCAGCCAGCAGACTTTCATTCCTTAGTGGAAGGACAGTGACTGAATGTCTAAGTCTGGATATACTCTACAGCTCTGGAAAAAATTAAGAGACCACTCCAAATTTTCCAAAGTTCATTTTACTCAAACCACATACCTATAAATAGTAAAACGAGAGAACTGATAATTTTGCAGTGGTCTCTTAATTTTTTCCAGAGCTGTATCTATTCTAATTAATGACATTTTGTGACTAAATGTTTGCAGTTTTTTTTGATTGACCCTAAGGAAACAGGGTTTAGTCTGCATGTGGGCAGGTGAATATTGCATGAAGACAGACTTAACAGAAAAATGTGACCCTATCCTTTAAAACTACCTGACCTGACATTTAATTTATTGTGGGTCTACTGTACTTGAAATGTTGACACTTTAGCATGAACCCTAATCTCATTCTCAGATAAATAATCATACTCCATGTAGAGTTCTCTGATCATTAGTTTTTCCTTACCTGATGAAACATCAATGACTACATACACGGAAAGGTTCTGTATTGTCTGTCTGTTACAACAGTACCTGTAGCTATTTAATCACTTTTCTTATGGTGCCACAAATGTGTGTTGTTGGTTTCGTCATCAGCAGTGGCTGGAGAATACACCAAACAAGTCAATCACAAGGAAAGGCACACACTGGGAGAGAGACAACATTAAGGAAATAATAGTATAACTAGCAGCAAAGAGGTGAGCTGACCTAGTTCTGGCAGTAGACTCACAAGCAACAGTGTGTCTCAGAGGACTCGATTCTTTCCCAGAGAAAGGTGACTTTGTCCTTGATGGAAGGCAGTCAGTGGCGTCTCCAGCACAACACAAATTTTTCAAGTTGCCTTCAAGCAGGCAAATACTGTATGACACTAAGCCCAAGTAGAGTCTAGCGTTCGAAGGTGCATTTTAGGATTGATTTGCAAATGTTTCTAATATGTTTCTAATATGTATGTAAAATTGTAAGTTTTCTGTGTTTTTTTGAAAGTATCAAAGCTGGAAAAAATGTGCTCTTGGTATAACTGACCATATGCCAGAACCCTCTCCTGAACAATGATTGTCCAATCATGGCTTAGCAGCGGTAACTATGCACGGCAGGTCTGTCAAGCTTTGCATTTGAAGTGGTGTACATGGGGCTTTTGTAAGAGCTACTCTGTATGTAAACTGTTTGGGTGATGGTATCTTTTACCCTCTTCCAAACCAAAAACACTAGAGCAAAAGTGTAAGGAATTGATTAAACAGTGTGTTTGTCTGCTAAGATTAGCTGCAAACACTTCCAGCTAACTAGCTTGCAACTTGCATAGGTTTCAAAGTAATGTATTACTTTGCGTGGTACCGATTATGTGAAAAGAAAAGCTCCGTTCACCACAAGCACATCCAGTTGTGCACAACGCCAAACGGTTCGGGACAAACACAAGTAGCCTATCATTACACCTCTAGTATTTAGCCATCAAGTGCATTTTTAAGACCACTTTTACAGGGTTCTAAGTCAGCAGGACACCGCGTTTTCAGCCAACTCATGAAGCTGACATTAGCTTAATTGACTAGTTAGTTACAGCTGCTAAAATCTGCTGGAAATGAGACCCCTGCTTTGTTCTGCCTCTGTCTGAAATAAAGGACCTTAAAGCTTGACAGACATAGCAACAGTAACTAGGGAGGGCGGAGCTTATTAAAGGTTGAGAAGGTTTTTGATCTCTTGTTCCTCATCAGAGCAACACTAGCATAATTTATTGATCACACAGGTAAAGAGCACACGTAATAAAATCAAATCAATAAGTACACATCCATGGTAATAAGTGAGTGAGTAGCAGCATTATGAGTAAATCTACTCTAATTTAACTAATTCGTCAGATTAAGTTCTCTTGTGTGGTCATGTTTAAGCTAATTTCAGATATTCAATATTGTTTTTGTTGAGATACCTGCAGAGTCTATTCTTAACAACTGTTTAGAAGCTGAATGGCTCGGAAAATGTAATTTCAAAAGAAATGTTAAAAGCAAGATTTTTTTTTAAATAATTGACCAGACAATGCACAGTTTCTGACAAAGGCCTGTTCTGTCATAGATCTTATAGCATGTCTGCAAATTCAAGATATCCTCCACTACAAAAGTGCTTTCCCATTAATGAGTAGAACATGAGCTGAGGAAATTATTCCTTGAATTCTCTGGGCAGATAATGATTCTCTTTATCAGTGGTTTATCTTCTAAGGTCAAGATTAAAGTGAAAAGTGATGCGAACCCCCAGTGTCTCCAATTAGAAGAGAGAGAAAGAAAGAGAGGGAATGAGAGAGCAAAGGTGGACTCTGCTACATTACTCTGCTTTCCGGTCCCTAAAGTATCCCTGAGAAATAGAAAACACAATTAAATTATGACACCTGACACCTAGACCTCACATCAGTGTGAATCATAATGGACTAACCGCTGAAAGTGAGATCCTGTCAGATGATTAACGTGATCACACACACAAGCACCTTTCTAACTTGACACTTTTTGATATTTTTTTTCAGTTCTTGACGAAGACCTCAGGATTGATATCTATAGAAAATACATAGTTGAAGCTTAAAAGTGAAAACACGCTGAAATGTCTCCATGTGATATCTATTAAGTCGTTCTCTCAGTACAAGAGCAAACCCTCAGCAGGTAGCCAGTTTTCAGACCATCTAATAAAAGCTCTTACAGAAAACCTCTCCATGGGAAAGGTATCAAAAAACTGTGAAAAGGTCTCATTTTCAGACAGATTTCCAATACTTTCATTTTAAAATGTTAAGTTATGTAGTGTTTTAAGGTTTTTCAGTACAATTCTACTAGGTTGCCACTCAGTAGCAGTCGTAATTTGCATGGAATCAGCAGAGAGCTCTGTAGTTAGAAGGAGAAGTTATAAACATTGTGGATCAAGAGACAAATAAAAGACCAGCCAAGCCTCCTACCAAATATGTTGCAATTTGCCACTCTTAGAAAAGACAACTTTGACTGTTGTGTTTTTAATTGAATGTTTTTTTGTGAAAGACACAGTAGTGCAGTGGTCAGCACTGTCAGCGCACAGCAAAATGGTTCTGGGGCTTTTCTGTGTGGAGAAACACAGGTTTCCTCCCACAGTGCAAAAGCATATCGGCTAGGTTCATTGTCAGCTCTTAATTGTTGCAGGGATTGTCGGTACAGGACCTTTATCTTGGTAAGGACGCTGTGAAGAGAGATGGTTGTATGACAACGATTGATATATCACATATGATTACGTTCTAATTTCATTACTTTATAACAACTCAGGCAGTTGAAGTAGAGCATAACTATTTCAATCTGCCCCTGATGGTTACCACAGAATATAACCCTTAACTGTAGTCTTTCACCCTTGAACATGCTGTGGCTGTTAATGATTTCTTTAATGCATGAAGGCAAAGAAGCTTACAAAGTTTTACAAGCAGGGGTGCTACTAGAAACCCTCCTCCTCTGACAAGATGTCACACTGGACCCCCTGCACCCTGTTATCATATAACAGTACAGTATCACCTCAACAGTACCCTCCACCTCGGGGTCCTATTAAGAATACTCAGTGCATTTTCATGAGACCCACTACCTGTGCCCCAAATTAAAAGACTTTCAACGCCTATGAAAATAGCTGCCTAGAGCAGCGCCTCCCCATTGAGAGACTGAAGGAGTTCTTAATCAAGTGATGGTGGGGAGTTGTGACCATGTATATTTTAATGTGCAACCAATCCACTACCTACACTATGCTTGCTAATAGATTGCCAGTTGGCTACACCATCTAAGCTTTCTTATCAGGTGCCAGTTGTAATTAAGTTGAAAATCATTAGGCATATAATTTAATATATTTTTTGGCATTACTCTGCTATTTTCACAGCAAAGGATTCTTCTTCATATCTTACCAAGACATGTTTGCCCATTATTTAGTCATACAGTCTTACTGTACTACTTCATTTTGTTGATACAAATGAATCAATTGTTCTATAGCTCAGTCAGACCAAAATGTGCTTCCCATTCATTTCCAGGTTGAGACAAGGAGAATGACAGAAGTTAATGACAGCCAAAGAAAGAGAAAGAGAAAGGGAAAGGGAAACAGAACAGAGAAGTGGAATTATTGCACCTCAATTGTTTTTGCTGTTTTGTGTCTTTGATCCTGTTTCAGCAGACAGGCACTGACTGTAATACGTTAATTGTTGACTAATTAAAGAATGAAAGCAACATGTGGTTACACACTGAACAATAAGTTGTACATCAAGAACAAACATTCAGTATCTGAGTTGTTCATATATGAGGAAAAATACCTAAATAGTATACTTACTTGTGACAAAGTGTTTCCAACAGCTATCAGTCCTTTCTTATTCCAATGTGAACCAGACCCTTCAACAGAGACCCATCAGGTCAGCAGCAGTCCTTTATTCCTCTTCTCACTTTCATCTTTCACCCAGTCCTCAATCCATTTCCTCGTGAAACCTTTCAGCAGTTGTTGCTCTAGAAAAGGTTTTAAGTTAGTGGTCAAAAGAAACCCAGAATTCCCTGGTGCCCGATGTTTACACTTCATGAATTTCACATATGCTCATTTTACTAGTCAATTTGCCCATGGTAACTAGTATTTGTGTTTTCTCCTATACAGTGTAGCTCCTGAAAATACATTTTTTTTGCCTGTGCAGTCGTACTTGGACATTAGGGACATGTTTGTCTTCTTTCATCCAGTCAAATCTAAAGATCATCCAGCTGAAAACTTGCAAATCTTGGAATAGTATTGAAGAAAAGGCCTATGTAATGAGTTTAAATTATGTATTAAATTAGAAACACCTACATATCCAAATGAATGAAAAACCTGTATGACATAATTGTTGAAGGATAATGTAGATTCTAATTCTCGATTGGGATTTAATGGAAAGATACAGAAAAACATAAAGATTAAGGTGGGTCCTTGTATTATCCTTTGTTTTGAGAATTTTGCCACTATGACCCAACTATAAATGGGGTTGTATGTTATAGACTGAAAGATCATCAATTTGAAGAACTTCTACATTTTCAATAAATTGTGCTACAGTAGTAATTCTTTGTTTCCAAATGAGCAGAAATTATATTTCAGTACTACAAACACACAAGAGCATACACGCACACATAACACCTACACATTATGCCCACATTATAACAGTGGGTGCTTTGTTATCAACAGAGGCTTGATTCAAGCAGTAAATCCAAGTAATTCAGTGGCAGCACAAAACAAGTGCAACACATTTAATTGCTGTATGGTATGGTGTCACTATAAGAAACCAGAACAGTTTCTGTTGTTTAAATAAAGCCCCCTCAAATATGAAAATATCACGACAGCTACAGAGAACAAAAAGGATGTGGAAAGCAGTAAAGTTCTTGACATAACAGTACTTTATGGTGTAAAAGTTTGACTCTTGAAATAAATACAAACCAGGCAATTCTTCACTGCGATAAGACAAAACTCACTTTTTAACACATTTGATCCATCCTGCTCCTGGGAGTAGAAGGACAGCGGGAGCTGCCAATAAGGACCATAGGTTCTCTTTTGCAGCCTTTTAAAACTTTTTATATCTTTAACATACTTTAAATACCCAGCATTTATCATCATCAGCAGAATAGAAGACCGATTAGTAATGTAACTGCAGTGGCGGGAAAAGTATTCAGATCCTTTACTCAAGTAAATGTAATAATACCACTCCATAATAATAGTTAATTACAAGTAAAAGTCCTGCATTCAAACTGTAACCCAATTATTATAAGTAAAAATACTTCACTATGCAGAATGGTCTCTTTCAGAATTGTATATATTCATACCACAAACACATTTTGTTATCAAATATTATCAAATACATCATCATAATATTGTCAAATATCGCCCCAACTCACACATTTTAATATTGAAAGTTTCTGAGGAGAAGCTAACTTTTTAAATATTGCTTTGTGGTTTACCTCAGATGTGTACTTAAGTACAAGACTTGAGTAAATGTACTTTAGACCACTATGTAGTTGCAATAGTTTTCCTAACATATACATTTGAGGACTTATTCACATTGCATCCACATTCACGTTATCATTTCACAAATATTATTATTAACTACCCCATTAATTATTATTATTTTACCCCATTAAGTGCAAATATCCCAGGACAAACAGAAATTAGAAATGAAAACCAGCTACCACTGTCAGGCTGGCAGTCACTCAACACTGAAGCACGTGAAAGAAAAGTTGCATCCCAGAGAAAGGTTTACCAAAATTTGTTTGTGTCCTAATTATGATAATTCTACCATTTTATTTTATTTTCGCATTGAAAAGGCCATTAACGCTTCATTGTACAAGATGTACTGAATGATAATAACAGGGATAACAAGGTTTTACACTCTGTATACTGTCTACTGGAATGGTTTTAGTGACAGAATCAAGTAGTTTTCAATCAGTTTAATGTGCTAAAGAGTCTCATTTTATTTTGTACAAACAATAGAAGAGACGAGGCTACGCAGGAAAAGAAAAGCAATCCTTTTGCTCCAGTGGGCCATGGCAGATAGATGATTCCTCCAGGTAGATTTTTAGTTCAGCTGAGCTGCATTGATTTGGCAGCATCGGGTGGATGTCACACATGCACTGAACAATGCTCAATGACTTTGCTATCCTATTCCCATTTAAATTGCATCTACGTTTCCTTTCTGACACCTGTTTAAATCAATGCCTTCCTCTGCAGGTCATGGGCTGAATGTACTGAGGCGCACACCAGCCGCCTCTCAAATCCACTAAAATCAACACAATAATTGAAATATTTTCAAGCTGATTACACCGAAGCCTGGGGCTTGGCTGGTTGCTAAGAGTACGCTCCCTAGTTGCTAGGGGGAGTAAATCATCTTGCATTATTTGATTTTTGTTACTGATATGAAACTGCTAGTCCCTCGATTAAATGTCTCACAGTCAAACACCTAGGGGATGGACAGGAGAGAAAAAATAAAATAGTCACTGCGAACCTGTAAAATAGCATCTCTAACTTCTCTTTTCCATGGGGCTTCAACACAAATCTATCTGCTTGTTTATGTTAGTTCCTGCTGAAATAAACAAAGCTCCGATTCTGCTCTCATTGAGGAAAAACAGAAAAGACAGCAAAATGTCCTGAAATCCCATATCACATGGTTTGTTTAGATCATCAGTAATCTATCTCTCCATCTTATCAAAACAGATTGCTTAGTTTTTTTTAGTAGCAATCTCAGTGCGATTTGGAAAGTAACAGATTTATAAATAATAGTCAAATACAACAAGGGAAACATTGACTGAATAATATACTGTCATAGAAGGTTTAAAGATAAATCACCTTGACTTGCACAGGAGTTTCTGCATGTGTCACAATTTATGGAAGATCTTTTTTCTTTGCAGCAGACATCTTAGTCAATATAGTCAGTACAGTATTATATTTAGCAGAACAATTTTGCTGTTAAGTTTGAGTCAGTAACATGCAATTCCCTCCCTGGAAGACCTCAGTTGATTATAACAAGCTCTAATACATTAATTTCCTTCCTTCAGCATGGAAAACAAGGGGCCACACTGCAATCTGCTATAACACACTCTTGGATCTGATGCTCACCGATTACAACTGGACCTTCACTCTCATTCCATTTAATATTAATACTGCATTGAGGAGGATTTTCTCCAAAGACTTGTCAGACATTGAGGGCTGCTCCAGCCGGCCTTGTCAAATGAGATCAGTGCTCACCATAATGGTGAGGTCAAGTGGAGGGGCAGCCTCTCAACTCCATAACAGCCTGACAGTGAGCATTATATTATGCTCTGTAAGTATAGAGCACGTAGACGTACACAGTCCTACTCATTACAAACTACAGACGCACTTGATGCATAGCCAAGGTGTGCCATATCATTAAAAAAGTGTCAACATAATCCTCCAAATGAGTGTCAGCTGAATTAGTTAATCTACTTATGCAACATTAGATCCTATCTATCAAAGGACTGATCTCCCATGAAGAGAATACAAACCATTTAACAATATTCCTTGACCTCGGCTATGAGCTGTGCCCTGATTTTGTCATTCTGCAGCCAATAAGAAAAAGCTGCCTGACAGCTCCACTAAAGGGAGGGAGAGTGGTGATCAGGGCCTGTCTGCTAAATAAACGCCTTACCACAGACCAGAGTCCCTTCATTACCCGGCAGTCAGGTCTGGCTCGTGGTAGTTGGATCGATAAAGCGGTGCCACTCTTTTTGTATTTACCAAGTAGCACATTTCTTGTAGCTGAGTTGTCTTTAAACAGTGCCGCTGTTTAACTGCTTTATTCAGCCTCTGTATGAGACCATCTGGTCCCCTGTCCTGTAAGTCTCTTCTAAAGCCCAGGCCTGACAAGCAAGAGATATGTCAATGCAGTCCTGAGCACAAAGCAACATCTGCCATGCCTGACGCCCACTATTGTATGGCCATTTAATCTGTCCCCCTCCTCCCCTTAACGGCACACAACAGTTCCTGGTATTATGTTTTGCCACTCAATTAGCATTATCATCCCGCTGAAATAGAAGCCAATTTACCTTTAATGACGTGATTGTTAGATGAGTGACAGCAGTCGGTGCTGCCACTATCGCTAGATAAACGGAGGGCTGCCCCTGTTTTCCTGACTGGTTGTGCCGAAGGCTGGGAAGTCAGAGCCAGCCAATCACGATGGCCTCACTTCACCCCTTCACCACCAACATTGTTTCCTCCGGTTCATAGAGGCAGTGTGCTGGAAAATTGAGTCCAGATTCATTAGGTTTTCAGTGTGCCGCTCGAGTCAGTTAAATTGATACATTTCCTAACAAAATTGAAGTGCTTTTGTGGTGCCTGTGGATGGCTGGTGACCCCACTCGGCCCACTGAGCAGCCGAAGCAAGCTGATGGATCCATTAGACCGCTTAGACTGCTTATTCCTCTCTCTCCATCTCTGACTGACACTGTAAATCTGAACCAATTTCAGACTCTAATCACCATTACAAACCCCTTCCACTGTCCATTTGTTACTCTGCAATTCGAATACACTACCTAGATTGGTTCCGAAATACCAGTTTAGAGGGGCCCTCCTGCTTTCCCATGGTTAAATGGCTCATGACTGGTCCCTTTTCTCAGCTGAAGCAGAAAAGCAGTGGCTACTGGAGGGTGGGGGGTGGGGTATAACATACAGTGAAACAAAGGGCCTTGAACAATTCCCAAAAGATAAACTGGAATTAAGAAAAATGATAGATAAATGAATAAATACATGGAAAAAATAGGAAGTGTGAAATTCAGTGAGATGACAGACAGGCCTCAAGGCCACACTGCCAGCTATGGTAGAAGGGTGTCCCTTGAATAACAATCACTGTTACACCTCCAAAACATTTCCTCATCCACTAGCCATTTTTACCCAAGCTTTTATCTGCTCAGTCAACCGCACAGCACTAGCGAAGCGGCTGGAGGATATTATTTCCCTGTTGGCCCCAGTCATATAACTCTGCTTAATATGCACTCTATAATTTAAGAAACTTGAATTATAACCCGAATACGCCTTGCTTTATATTATCTATCTAACCTTCAACTTTGTTCAACTTTGAATTAGTGACTCTGAACATTTTCACATAACAGGTAAAAATGCTCAAAAAGTAAAGGCTCACATGCATTATTTATGCCCTTAAATCATAGCAGTTCAATTGAAGGGCTTATATTGAAAACCAGTGAGCTCACCCGTCAGACTCTACATCTAATTAACTGCTGCACCTCATATCCTCTAAGTGCAGTGGTAATACATTTTAATTGATATTGAGATGTTTATGCCCTTAGAAAGTAATTAAGATTTTCAATTAATCCTGTCTTATTTCTGGACATCTTGGTTTTGTGTCCTTGAGCGTCCAGTGGTTAATTCCCCAAACCTCCTCCAAATGAGGGAACTTCAATTACTTTGCACTGAATCACAACCCTGTGAGTGACCTCATCCAAGGCTGCATCATCATTTAAATTAAAGGCAATGCAAACCCAATTAAATCATATAAGGCTGGTGAAATCACCAGCAGCTGAATGTCTGTTTGGTATATCCCACATAGGTGAACATTTCTTCATGTCCCCTGATAGTGAGAAGACAAGCTATTATGAAACTAACTGTTTTTAGGTTGTCAGTACTTATATAGCAATCAATTAAAACAGTCTTTTGACAGAAAGTTGTGTTCCCTCAGAAAAGCAGTATGTGCCATTTAGGCTGACCTCTTCCCACTCCCACGCTTCTCCATTTGCTTGTTTGCTATATTACGTCCTAACATGCACCACACTCCACTACAAAAATGTTTGCTCACTGATATGAAAAAGGAGACACAGACTTTATCAATCAACTAAAAAAAAAAACACGTTTGTTTCCTCTTCCCAGATACACCCTCACTGATAAGGGTAAAAGGTAAGGCCTGATACGAAAACATAATCCATCTTCTACAGTATTTTTTTATACCTTTGGAATTACATCTCCCCAAACCTCAAATGTGTACATACAATATGACAACACTCTGTCCAAGCCTCTATTGTCATGCCAAGAATAAATAATAATTTCTCCTTGCTGCCCTTGCAGTGCTGTTTTGCTCACACATAGAATCACCTGCCCATCTAAGCAACAAAAAGCCTGCTTGGGGATTATGGTGACATAATCTTAGCAGTGGCCTGTGAGTCGGGGGCTGAATGGGTTTGAACCCTCTATGCCACGCTGAGATAACATTTGTCACCGGGGTTCCTAGACGCCCTATTCATAGATTAGTGGACTGTCGCCTTTTCAGAATGTGAAATGGCTTTGGCACTGCTGCATGTTTATTTCAAAACCTGTGCCTCCAAGGATGAGGAGAGCATCTTGTCCTTTTCTTGAGAGCACCACCGCTTGGCCTCATACTAGCACATAGAAATCACTGGCCTCTGTTGTCTATGTGACTCTGAGGTCAGTGAACACTGAGGAATACTGTTACAATTTCTCGTTGCTCAGTGGACCTTTTGAGATTATGCATTATATGTCTGATAAATGTAAGATAGGCAGAATGTTCTAATTTTTTAAGCTTTTCAGTGAAACTATATTTATTTTTGCCTTTTTTTGTTCTTTGAACCCAGAACCATTTTTCAAGTGACAAGAGCTAATAACGCTCAAAGTTCTGTTAAAGGAATAGTTTGACATTTTGGGAAAAACTACTTATTTGCATTCTCGACAAGAGTTACATAAAAGATTGATGCCACTCTCATATCTGTTAGTTTAATAAGAACCTACAGCTAGTAGCTGGTTAGCTTAGCATAAATATTGGACTCAGGGAGAACCCTTTAAGGTAAAAAAAATCTGCCTACCAGCCCCTCTTAAGCTCATTAACTAACACACTTACATCTCATTTGTTTGATGCGTACAAAAACCAAAGTGTTTTATGGAGGCTATGTGCCAGACTGTTAATTTACTGGGAGCCGTAACTTCCTGTCTCTGCTGGTTGCCTGGCAACCTGCCCCCCCCCCAAAATGGAAAATTGTGCTTTGGTTTGTGAATGGAATAACAACAGAAACGTGTTAATTAGTGAACTATGGAGGTGCTGTTAGGTGGTTTTGTTACCTTTGGACAAAGCCAGGTTAGCGGTTTCCAACCTTAATGCTAAGCTAAACTAACCAACTGCTGGCGGCATAATTAACAGACAGACATGAGAGTGGTATCGATCTTCTCATCTTACTCTTCGCCAGAAAGCTAATAAGCATTTTTTCCAAAAGTCAAACTATTCCTTTAAGCAATTAACTTTACATTTTCTTGCCATCAAACCACTATCAAGTCAGTGTGAGCCATGAGTGATTGGTTACTTATTTATGTATTGAAATTCATTCAGAACACAAGATTTGGGGATGTTCACTGCTGCAACATCTCTGCTGTCCCTCTCTAAACATTCACAGTGTATTATTTGAGCACGCTTCAAGGGGTCTTTAATCAGCCCGAGCGGTCCCCACAGTTAGCATTTAAAGCGAATCTTTGCATCACAAAAGGGTGGGATGTGTAAATGAGATGTGACATTTTATTTGTGCGGGGCTATGCAGCAAATAAATAAATATCAGCCCATGACAGACAGAGACTGCTGGGAAAATCTCCTCTACATTGCAGTCACTGGTTAACTGTCACACCATTAAATTGACTTTCACGTTGACATGTTGCCTTCCGATTGGTTAGCAGATGTAAAAAGAGGGAACACTTGCCAAACAGTTTCCAAGAGCATGAAATTGATATTGTGAATCATATGTGACAGTGACTCTTCTGCCCTATAATTGATCTACATTAAGGCTACAAGGCTTGGAAAGCGGGGCACATCATGAGGTTCTGTGTATCCCTGGCTGGCAGCCAGAGGAGTTTATTCTTGCACTGGAAAGATTACATCTTCAATTTTACCTGGGGTGTATAGACCTCAGTGGGCCAGCAGATATCTCTCTATAAGTGGGACCTTACTTATTGCTCTTTCAAGTGGTAGATCTATCCATTCCCTCTAATTAAATTGAGGTTTTTAATCTGGTTCCTCTAATCCAGAGTCAAGTGTGTTGGGACTTGGATGATGTGATTTGAAAGGGAATACTCTTGATTCACTGAAACACTGTTATCTCTTCTCCACTATTGAAATAAATTTGAAAATGAGGTTTGTGCACTTAAGCACCACACACTCAGATGGCCTGAGCTGATGGGTGCTTTGGCATACAACGTATTCCAAGTAAAGCAGAAGGTATATATATAAAAATGGAAAGTAAAAGCCTGCAATCAGCACCTGCCATCTTTTTTTAACTGAAATGAAATTACAGGAGAAGGGGCTAAAACTAGACCTCAGCAGGGCTCAAAAATAACATTGCTTATATTTATTTATAATTTTTGGCCAAACAAACATGGCATTATCATGTTGCAAAAACCTTATCATATGTGCCAGATTGGTGAAACTGCTCAATCAGAATTCCCAGCCAACCAGTGAATTTTAGTGCCAAATCCTTTGTGGAGAATGTTGAGAAAATAGATAAATAAATAGATAAATGAGTTTGAACTGTGAGTTGAAGATGACCTCTCCTGGCAATCTTAGGGTCCATGTGACTACAGGTAAGCTGTCCATGTCAAAAGCAGAAAAGCATCCATCGCTCCACTATATAACCTCTCTGCTGGGAGAATTCATGCAGTTTGGACTTTAAGATCCAGATCAGGACGAGGCTTGATAAAGCTTGTTCTAGCTGGGTTTCCAAAGATAGAGGTCTTACCTATGAGTCATTTTCAGCATGATCACCCTTATCTGTGTTGAGCTTGGCTCCCCTGGCTACTCGGAGGCCTCCATTTAACCCCGGCCCTCACATGGCTTCACCCCAAAACACAAAAACCACTCGCAGCCAAAGATGCTTGTTTGTCAGGGATTAAAGGTATTTTCCCTGCCTCAGTCGCAGCATCCTTATTTGGCAACAGCAGCCCTCTAATTCAGGTCATGGTGCTCTCATCAACAAACTGTAGGCCACTTTCCAAGTCACACTGGCTCACATAAACCTGTGCAAATCATGTTGGACACATTGCAGAGCAGCCAACTGCCCCGGCGAGAAAAATAAAATGAGAGAAATTAAAAATAAAACTTTAATGGTAGATATTCAGTCATGATGTGTGTTACAATCATGAGAAAATGAAAAAAATCTGGGTTCAGATCAAAGCTATGGGAGAAATGATGCAGGGATATGACTGAAAAGAATGGGACAATGAATATATTTTAGGCAATTACCTCAGAGAGCGGAGTTCCATAATTTATGTCTGCCAAGATAAAAGTAATCCACAACACAGAAACTAAAGAGCTGATCTCATAATGGATATTTTAATCAAGTCCCTCAAAAAGAAAGAAGAGCCTATTAAATTCCCATTTTAATTTATGAATAAAGAAATGATTTTGCACCTCAGTGAAATTACCAAAGGCATGCTGCATGATGTTGTGCAGGATTATACATTGAACTTAAAAATACTGAAATTACTTTGTAAATGTTTTTTCACTTATTTATTTCAAAAAGAATGTTTGTTGACCCATCTTCTGCTGTCATTGTTATACAAGAAAGCAATGGATTATAAAGTGGAGCTTGTGAAAAGGTGAAAAAAACTCACTAATGCCTGCTATAGGTTGACGTGTCTGAAGTGTTGTATATTTACATCTCTTCCACATGGGAACATGCATGCATGTAGGGCTTCCGTCCCGAAAAGGAATATCACAGTAAACTAATCCTGAAGCTCTGACACCAGCGTCTCTCACGTACATACTCTCCTCTAGACTAATTGCCAATGTTAGCTGCTCTGTGCACATCCACTGAGCCATCACTCAACATGTCTTCACCACTTTACTAACATTTATGATAAAAAAACAATCATCATCTCAGGTTTTTTTGCACACTCATCTGGCAAAGTCAACAGGGGATCTCATCTTAAGCCTTAATTTGGATAACAGACAAACACCAATTCTGCAACCCTGATTCCGTCTATTTAGGCTAACATGCATTACAGCTAAAATAGCCTAAATTGATGTCTAAACGACAGCTCGTAAACAAACAGCAGCGGGGTGGGAATGGTCTTTGCTATAGAGCAAAGCATGACACTCTGGGGGGTTGGGGGTGGAATCTCTCCATAGTGACAGGATGTGATCAGGGACGTCCCTGCTGAAATCTATCCAGGTTACATGATACCCACAGCAAAGGAAACTGAATTTTTAAAATCTGGGTGGCTGTTGACCTTAAATGCATGTACCCTACAAAAACAAAAGAAGCAATTCTGGCAAAGATGTAACAGGCAAGACCTTGGAGAAAAGGAGGAAGAGTGTAGAAATAGAGAGAAGAGGAGGGAGGGATAAAATATGTGTGTGTATGCTGGTGTGTATTTGTCCATGTAAGGCCAAGAGGGAGAAATAAATGGGGAGATGGGGCTAAAATGAAGGGAAATGACAGAAGAAGGGAAGGAAGTATTGGGGTCACATTGATGGATACTGAATTGAATGAACTCATCTTTAAAAGACTACTGTGTATTCTCCCTTTATTGAGAGAATAGCCATATTAACATCCTGTTCTCTTTGCGAAACAAAGCCATATCCGATGATGATTGGGTTGGGAAATGCTCTGATGGAAAAATAGAGCCCATTGCATCCACATCACCATCTCACACCACATTGGCATATGCGGCTCACTGCTTCCCACTTTTGGCCAAAATTGAAGAGCTTGCACAGAGGAAAATAAATAGATGGTTGAATAGCAATGGCCTCTGCCACTGAACCTTTTATCAGTGGGAATCTAACAGCCGTGCCGTTTCAGAATTTCAGTTTAGCTTCCGATTACGGTATGTCCCGGCATTTTATTCCCTACATCTCTATGCTTCATAGCCTTCAAACACTTCTCGGTAACTGCCTATTATCCAACAGTTCCACTCCACTGACCCTGCCAATAAAACTTTTCATATCCTTATAAATGAACTCAATTGCCGCGTTCTAAACATTTACACTGCACTAACAGATCATCTCCACACCTTGGAATTGGGTAAATTCCCTTTTCCTTATGAATATATAGGAGGAGATTAGAGATATGATAGCTTTTCAGATTGCTGCACCCAGTGAAATTAGTTTAGTGAGCATTTACAGACTAAATTGGAACCATTAAATAGCGGATTGAATTGATGGCACATTCATTGTCTCTCCATCGGTATCACTGTAAAATCAATTAGCCGTCACTTTTCCATTCTCAATAAAGTATGATTGTCAGCCACGGATGAATAAAGAAGACCCTGACAGACACTCAGACCAGAACACCATGTGAAAACAAATCTGTGTGTAGGCAAGGGGGCTGGCAAATGTGATCTGTAATTGTGCAAAAAGGCACAATTGTCTTCATCAAAAGGTCACTATGCATAGGTTGTGCCATTAGTTAAAAATGAATGTACCACATCAAAGTGGTATTGAGAACAGGAAAAGCTGCATCAATTCATTCAGTGCAACAATAAGTAAAGAATGCTTATTGAATTTATATTATTCATGCAGAATTGTTCATTATTCTTTTACTGTCAGATAATTTTGAAGGTCATCTATAAGCCACCTTCTTAAAAGATAGCTTGACAGACTAACAAAAAAGTTAAGTCTGTTTAAATAGTTTGCTTTTGCTGTCTATATTTTTTTTCAAATGGATGGAATAAGATGTCGACTTGACACTCTTACAATAATTTTATACGATATTGTGCCATGCTGGTGTTCTATCATGTGATATTCCTCTCCTTGTTTTCTTTATCAATAAGGGGAATATAATTTGTTTAACTGAACACTCTGTTTGTAAAACACATGAATTGCCAGTCAGCTGTTCAGTTTTGGTTGCAAATCAAACCGCATTATGTCTGTCAATTTGCCAGAGCGTCCTTTTTTCCTTCTAATGAAATCAAATAGGGTCTCCCAATATCCCTCATCACAATGCTTCATGCAGTATCTGCACAGAGAGCCTCTGGTCCAACAGCTGAAGTCCCCCCTCTTTATTTTCTGTGTATAGAGTAACATATGAACATGCATATGAAATTTACCAGAGGCAGCAGCATCACATAAACTGTTATGCCATAGATGGCACAATGAAACAATGCCAGTTTTTCATTAAGCCATTTTGTTGAACTGATAGAACAGCTGAAGCATTTTTTTCTGGATATGCCAACAACAGATTAAAACAACGTGGCCAACAGCCTGATGGACTGCAAACACTGCAACTTTTAAGACCTGCCAACAATTACTAGTCAGCGCTCCAAAACACTGATGCTAATACAGTGTATCAACAATACTGTGATCTCGAGATGTACTGCAAAGTTGCCACTCCTCTCTGATTTTTGCACAGATTTCACAAGTTTCAAGTTTTTATGTTACTACATAAAATTCCATTATTTAAAAAGTTGGGCAGCAAAATTGTCAAGTTAAACCATGATCACAGAAAAAATCAACAATAAGATGTTGAATCACAATGTTCAGTCCTGCATTTTACTGCAGGTGAACACAGAAAATAAAGTGTCTCACCAAAGCCAGTGAAAATTCAAATGTTTTCATTCCCAGTAATTACAAAATAAGTCTCTGCAGTGTCCTGAAGGAAATGATTATATGCAGCTAAAATGAAAGGCATGCTGAGATGATAAAAAAAGTGCCATAGCATTTACAGGTATTAAATTCACTGTCAGGACCACATTGCTGTAATTTTCAAAAAAAAATTAATGAATCCTCATCTCCCTTCTGCAATTACTCTGGTGTGCATTGTACTGGCAGATGACTGGTTATCTCTACACAAAGTAAAGGGCTTTAAGATTCTCAGATGAAAGGTGAGATGGAATTGCGAACAGGTATTATTGCTTCATGTTATCAACACTTCAGCCTCCAGTATATGTGCTGATACATAGTAGATGCTCATCTCAGAGGTAAATACTTTGATTTCATGAATACAAATGGTTGTTCACAATAGGCAGGGTAAGAATTCAATCTATATCAATCTGATTTAGCGACTATTCCAGGCCCTCAGAAGAGAATGAAGGGAGCCAGTGGCAGCCTTCAGATATGAGCACAGTGTTTGGTTAGAGCAAAGAGGGAAGGTATAATAAACCGACTGTGTGTTTTGCAGTTGGCCAATAGCTGCTGAGTCCTCAGGTATAGTGTGAGATTGACTATGTTTAAGGAGGCAGGCCGAGCAGCGTCAGGGTCAGAGGATGTCCTAGGTAGCAGATCAACCTCAGACAAGCCAAGGAGCTCTTTAATGTTCAGGAACTAGGGGAAGGTGAGAAAAGCTTAGAGGGGGCTTTCTCATGAACCTGACTGACCTGGGGGAGAGGCTGTAGAGGAGGCCTGGGGCTTTGGGGGAATAATAGACAGCTGATGTTTGGTAGCAGGTGGGGTGCTGCTCTGTCCACAGGTGCTGCACAGATGCCTCCGAAGCAGAGCAAGCACCAGTTATCCAGAGACACTGGGACCCGCTGGAGTCTCCTGATTCAGTCTCACCCACAGCCCTCGCATCTGCTCAGCCATTCTCTAGGAGTAATTACACATGGCACCGGGTGGGCACATGATGGATGCTGGGAAACAAGGACAGAAATCTGACATGTTTTGTTTTCTTTAAGGTTCAATGGCAACAAATTAAGAGGGATAAGAGAGAGATTATTTTTTTTTTATTTTCATCATAATTTAAATGATGTTTTGTATGTAGAAGTGAGGTCAGGCCCAGCTTTCCTCTTCCAAGGAGGATTTTCAAGATGTTCGGTATTTCAAAGCCATAATGGAAAATAAATTAAATGTATGAGGAAATGCTGTCCAATTGGTGTCATAATTGCTATTTGGAGGATTCATAATTACAGAGTGCAGCCATCAGATAAAGGAGTGCAGATAAAAAGGAGTTGGGCTGGTAATGGAAATCTGTTTGGAGAGGAATAGTTTCTAATAAGTCATTTTGCCTAATAAACTATAACCGATTTAATCTCCACCTTATCAGGCCAAGATTTCACCACTTTCCTTTTTAATTGGCTATTTTGTAATCCTGATTCCCGACAGAGCGGATGGACTGTCTCCCTCTCCTGAGAGTTAGCATGAAATCAGTTTAAAACACTGTGTCAATCTCATTTTGAAGTGGCCATCTGGCCAGTGTACAGAAGCTGGGGATGGAACGCTAAACCACGGGGTCTCTGTGAGGCAATCATCAGCAGATTTACACAATGTGTTAATGCAAATTTAATAGAGACTTCCTATCGGCCACTTTAATCTTCCACTTGTTCTTGGTGTCAGCCTGACCAAAATCTACACTACAACAGGAAATCATGCTCACCTCTTACAGACAACATGTTCAGCTGCAGCAGGTTCATGTTACTTTCTTTTTTAAATTTACATATAATTTCCATGTATTTAATGATGAGTGGAGTAGCAGTAAACAACTCAGTCGCTCACTACAAAACATACAGCTAGTCCAACAACACAAATGCTAACTAATGATGGTAATGTACTTCATGTGTTGTATTATTTATATAGTTCAGGTTTTTACAAGCAGTGATTTGATGGATTTAGTATAGTCTAAACAACTACATCAGTCTACAACCGATCCTTCGACATGGATTTTAATGTTGTATAATGGATTTTTGCTTTCCATTCGACGGACACGCAAACATCAAACTATGGAGCGTTTGAAATGTGTCTGAAAGTGGTTTACATGATAGACATAGATTATACTTAATTCAGTGCAGATAGTAGACTCATAGTATGCACTGGCACAGCCCCATGAGCCTTGCATAAGTGCAGATTTGTATAGCAGAAGTAGCTTGCTGATTTTACTGTCCAACACAAGACACCAACCAGTATAACAAATATATTGTCTTTTTAGACAACAATGCTGCACTATTCCAGCAATTGACATCAATTATTTTTCAAATCAGTATAGTCTCATTCAACTTAAAAAAACAATTCAGCCTTTTAATGAATAGCATTTTATAGGTTGTAGTTAATAATTGCATCCAAAACCTAATGCAAGAGTTCCACTGGAACTTTGTTGTGAGACCCCTGAGCAGTAACTTCTTGGTTGGTTTACAAAACCACGTCTATTCCCTCTATTCATTAAAGTGGAATATATCATGCAGGGCCATAGTTAGGAATTCTGGGATCCTTGAAAGAATATTGCTCTGGGCCCTGCTTAATTAATTCATACACCCTACTAAGATTTTTATGGTACCTCTCCAGCTGTGGGCCCCTAATATTATCCCCACCCTAGTCTATTTGTATTGGCTTTTTCCCAGATACAATCTTTAATTTCAATTAGGGAAATATTGGGCATTTTTAATGTGTGTATAATAAAAACAAAACAATTAAACCTAAGTTGAAATCCCAGAACTTCTAATGCCTAAATATTGCAAAAACACTTTTTCACACAAGTTAGCTTATCTGTATGTAACATTCCCCAGAAAAAAAAAAAGAATAAATATGTCCTATTAGGTCACAGGAGCTCTTTTAACTATCCAATCATGTTGTGCTGTAGTCAGATAAAACTGTACTTGACAGAAACCCATTTCATTGTGCCGGATTTGTATGGAAACATATCAATGATGTAAAGTGCATTCCAGCATCATGAACTTGAACATCTCTTGGACAGAAAACAAAGAACTACCATACAGCCTGAGGGCGGCTCAATGAAGGGAACACTTCTCTATTGTAGCAGTGTTTTTTTTTTCCAAAGCCATAATATGTAGTCTGATCACCAGAAAATGATCCTGGCTGCTCTCTCTGTGACCTTTAGCATTTTTCCACGCCATTCTCCATGGAGGGGCACATTACATATGTGTGACATCACATATTACAGAGTGTGGAAAATCCTCTCTTGTTCAGTGTTATTACAGAAATTATGGATTCGGTTCCTTGAAGTGTCCCAGGACGTATTGAAGCAATAGTACATCTTAAAGCTGAATGGCAGTATAGTGTTAATGGTATAGTGTGTTAAGCATTGAGTGCGTAACACACAGATCTGGAACAATCTGGATCAAGATAACTTCTTGATTTTTTCTTTATCTTGGTTGTGTGCTTAGTTTTTTTCTTTGGTTATGCTATTGTGCTTTCTGCCCTCTACTTTCCAGGAACCAGAAATGTGCAAAGACTTTCTCATGTAGCTATATGGCTACTATGGATGCATTTGGTTATAATTGACAAAGTTTGTAAACTAAAAGTAAGTTAACATGGAGAGCAACTTTATGAGCAAATTGTACTGGCATCTGTTCCCACAAGAGAACTGGTGTATCACATAATAACCGGTTACCAGGAAACAACAAACTCGTTCATGCTGTCCAACTATTGCTTTGTATAAACAGTCAGAGTTTTGTACAAGTACAAACGATTTGTTTCTTGGCTTATCCTTTCACAGACAGGACTGACGTTGAACAGAAAAGAGACCCTTTTCTAGCATGGATATAATTCTTCCCAATGTGTATGGTTTGTCTTAAAACAATAGTCAGGACAATTTGTACTATTTGAAGTATAGTTTATTTGCAAAGATAGTGAATATATGGTTCTTCGACTTGGCTACAGGTGAAGATAAGCTTGGTTAGTTGCCTTTGTAGATGCTCGTAAATTTCATAGAGAGAGGGAGAGAGATTTGTCACAGAAATATTTCCTTCTTTTGCCTTGTAGTCCAAATGCCCTCTTCCTATTAATGCTTTCAGTGTTAAGGCAAACAATGGATGCCGCCTGTACTTCAGTTTACATGTGATCATTTTTTGCCTACAATGTTTTTGTTCATTAATTAGTCCAATTGACCACTGTTTCTGTATTTGCTCATTTTACCTTTCTTGTGAATTATGATAATGTTGAGAAAAGAGGAGTTGAAATGGAACATCACAGTGTTGGCTCCTTAGCAAAAGGACATTTTGTGCTTTTTTTTACAGACAGGAAATAGACATTGTTTTGCCAAGTCCCTCTCTTTATTATTTGCTTTGCCCCTGTCAGGCCTTTTGTTGTTTCATAATGCACCTCTACAATGCTACTACACCAGTCACATATGCATCAGTAGTCTCCAGTGGGAGTATTGTTATGTAAATACATATCAATGAACTTCCCTGTGAACAAGTGCAGTGCCACTGGTGTTGGAGATATATCAAGGCAGCAATGGACATTATGTCCCTTTCTTTAAATGCTGCATTACTGATATGCTGCATATGCAATATGGAGTAAAGTATGCAACCTGAGTAGATATCTTTTACTTTTACAATCGGCTGTAAGTGAATTGAGACCAGTCATTACAAATCAGTGCCTTCCATCAACTTATAGCACTCTCACTCTGCATTCAACAATGCATACACAATTCATATGCATCATGACTGAAAGAAAGAAATCAAGTCAAAAAGAGAGACTTCAACGTTGACACAGACGCTCCAAGATATGACGGTCCTGCTCACTCCTGACTGAGACTGAAAAACATTTCCCAAACTTTCTAGAAACAAATGAATAAACCAGTAAAACTCAAAATGACAATATTTATTTTAATCAGTTTAAATATATTATATATTAAAATAAATTATTTTGTTTCTACACTCCAAACAATTCGCATTTCATTTTGTTTATACTTGTTGGACCTCTTAGCTTTTAGGCACTCTCAAATGGTTTTGGTCATGCTAAATTCTGAAGTAATTAAAACAGTCAGACACACACAGAATGGTTTTTAACAAAATGACATTGTCATATCTACATAATACAGGGGACTGAATTCTTATGAATGCTTAGAACAGGTAAACAAAACCTTTGATTTCATTTCAGCTTGAGTGTTTCTTAACAAAAGAGACATGGCTAAAGAAAGTAAATGGATATCAAAATGTAAATTTCCCTAGCTGTTTAATTGGATGGCCACTTTTACTTAACTTATCTTTGCAGCCCAACTCATTCACTGGAAGTGAGCATTTCCAATTAGAGAAAATAACTATTTCTTCTCGGTTCAAAAGCATGTCTTTTACTGTGGTATTTAGTTATGATGGCATGTACCAGTGTAAACAAATAAGACACTCAGCAATGTCCTCTCCTAACCCTGCTTGTGTCTGTCAAATGTACTTGTAAACACACATATCACTTTCCCAGGTTTATAAGACACACATGTCATTCAGAATCACACTCATCTGGAAAGAAATGTCCTATAACATAAAACATATACTTATTTATAGCTCAGGAGAATGATTCTGGCACAAACATCCACCCTGGAGATCATCTCTAAGTAAGTCAATATGACATGAATCATGATGAACAACATTTTAAATGGCACACCGTTACAATCTTAACAATATTGCAAGCTGAGTTAAGAACAAAGGATTTCATCCTGTATAGCCTCAGAATAATGGAAAAGGCTCCTACATTATTGTCCATTTTTTTACTGGAAGCTATAGAGACTGACATTAATTCCAACTGTCTGTAAAATTGAAGCAATAAAAACCCCAAGCAGAGGCATCAAATTTTGCCATGGCAATGCTCCTCAAAAATATAGATCCACAGACAAACAATGAAATACTTGATTGTTTCAGTAAAGATTCCTGGACTGTCTGCATTCCCTTTGTTGTACATGAGAGAGACATTACACCAATGGTGGAATATGACCTCATTTGCTGCAAAGAGGAAATTTAATTAACAGAGCAAACAGCGTCTGCCAATATGCCTCCGTAGAGACTACAGAGGATAAGAAATACCTTTCACAAGAACCTGCAATACTGTCTTAAGACTGGGCCAACAGTTGGACACATGGCACCAACCCTCTGTGAGGCTTTTAATTCACAGATTTAAAACACCATTAACTGAGATCAATGTAAGGCTACACCGTACATACCATAATCAATGCACAAAAGATCATAAGGTTATGAAAGCTGTATGGATAGCATTGGACAACAAAAGCCAACCAACACTGTCCTTCGGTGCTTCAGCAGCAGAGTAAAATCTCTAATATCATCGCTAATATTATCAGCCTTTTTTGTCTTAACTTGTAAAACTGCTCACTTGACTTCATCGCTGTTCTTCTTTGCTGTTCTTGTTGTGCCAAAGTAAACTGAAAATCCTCAGAGGAGTTATGTGTGTATCTTTTAATCCAATAGAGTTAATCTCGTGGCCAAATTTACTTGAATACACACAGTAATGATAACTATATTCACACTACACATTGGTACTGTGACTTAAGGCGATACATGCACACGCATACACATTACATAGGTAGGGGACTGAACAGATACAAGCGTTTGTGGGCAGTTACATAAAAACAGATTTCAATTCAGCTTGAGTGTTTTAAAAGTGCAATCCATGATCCAGATGTAAACAAAAGGGCAGCCTCACCACAAAAATTAAAAACACAAAATTGGTATATTACTCAAACTGATTAGCAGGTCTTTTAAAGCCCCCAAAGACTTGGCTTTGAATCTTAAGTACTCCTCTATAAAGTATTAAGTATTAAATAAGTGACAATTAAAGTTAAAAAATAATTTGTGTTGAACTCTAAATCCAAGTTTTCTGATTCTATTAATTTAATTATAATCAGCTGATGAACACACAATATACACATTTTTCATGATTAATGCCAAAATTTCCATTATAATTGTGGATTTAGCTCAATTGTATATGTTCAAAAAATAAAAATGCAAATTTTAACAAAGAAGATGTGGCTAAAGAACACCATAAGTAGATTTAAAAATTGATTTTTACTTTACTTTGACATCCATCACGTTCAAGTAAAGTACATATCAGGTGTATATACTGTATAGTATGGAACAAGGATGCTCGTTGATTTGTTGATTGAATTAATGCATCACCTTTGACCTTTACTAATCAGAGTTGTCTTGACCTTTCACTGCCTTCACAATGTGCTAACATCTCACAACTTGTGTAAAAACAACACCTTCTCATCCCCCAATAGAGGTGGTGATCTATTACTCACGTAGCCTGTTCATGGTTATCATTATTATTCCTCTTCGTGCTCTGCCTGAGACTTAAAACACTTCCAAAGAGGAATATCTTCATTGAATTGCTGGTACCCTGATGGTTGAGTGAACTGATTAGTCTAACCTGGGAATGGTTCATGTGCTATCAAGAACCAATAAAACATACAAAGAGCCTGGCTTACTTGGACTGGAAGCACATCATCTCCTGTCAAAATAAAATACAGAACAATAGATAGCCTCACTAAATGTCACAATGTCTAAAAAAAAATTCTAATTCTTAATCTTTAATGCAGTAGCATAATTGGTTTCTGTGATATTAAATTCATAGCTAAAGTGAGCACCATCCAAACTTCAGTAAACAATTTTAAGCCTAATTTGGTATGAGACATGACTGGCCCAGTGGCAGTGTGCAACTCCAATTATGATAAGGATTAAGCACATGCAATCAAAAGATAGAACAAGATAATGTGCAAAGATACATTTGGCAAGCAAGCAATTAATTGGAGAATCATGACACCCTGCCTGCAAAAGATGAGACAGAAGATGATGTTTCAACACTTCAACATTATTAATGGCAAAGAAAACTGATTTCTCCCTGTTCCTGTGAATTGGCATTGCAGGAAAGGCTGCCTGTATGATTTGGAGGAGCCAGACGGAGCTGCCAGGGAGTCCACTGCGTTTGGTGGTCGCTGTCTGTAACTGCTGTCTGTGCCTGGTTCACAAGTTGATTAATGAGTTTGCTGCCACCAGTTGTCAAACTCTGACACTGATTGTGAAGCTTCAAGCTTTTTTTTATGAGGCAAAAAATAAAATACTATATCCGCTGATGAATCAATTTAGTGCAGAAAATTAATTCTGATTCATACAGACTGGTCCTGAGCACACATTTAAGGGAATAAGTGGTGCCTAGACTCCAAAGCAAATAACATAGATCAGGGGTTTTGCAGAATTGGCTGATATGAACTGATCAAACTCTGATCCTGACAGGCTGACTTGGCTTCTTGAGAAAATATAATAACAGATCTAATATTCACTTTGCAGGAGAAATGGTTTCGGAGTGGTAGTGGTGATGATAACATATGTTGAATCTGTTTAGCTGCTGACTGTCCAACTGTTAGGAGAGATGATGAGATTAATTAGGAGTGGGATGGCTACTGAGGGACAGATGAAGCTGTCATTATACAGTAGGTGTTGAGTAATGATCACTGCCTGCCTTGTCTTTATGCTCGGTGAGACTGTCTTCACCATGCTTTTAACTCTGACCCAATTAATACACCAGGTAAACAGGCTCTTGCCGTGGTCACAGGCTTATTCCTCCTGGGATTACCAGTGAAATGAAGCTGTACATTTTATCTGTGCATCATGGTTGGAAAGTCAACTTGACAGAACATGGGGTACTTGATAAACAGTCTATCTAGGGCACACACTGTATGGCAGGCCTCTCAGGGGGAGGGTAGACAAAACCCAAGACATTACAGAGAAACCCAAAGCAAATTATCCTGACATGGATGAAACAATAGCAAATTGGACAAATGATATAATTTGAGTCATATAGGCCCCAGCAGAGTCTGGTTGTTTCTTGCACTCAGAGGGATTTAGAAACAAGAATAGTGTTTGATGGTAAAGGTCAGGCAACAAAGGTGGCTCCCTGCATGGTTTCCATAGTAGGAAGACACGGCGTCCCTGTGAAACACCCCAACCACCAAATGTATTCATTATTTTCTTTCTGTTTTGTAATATGCCTCATATGAGAGGAATACTGCTGTCATTATTCAGGAGTGTTTCCGTTGGTCTTTGCTCAAAATACAAAGAGATTTGGGGGATTGTTGAAGGTGCCAACCCAGAGGCATGGTTGTCTCATTTTCTACACACTATAAATCATTGTTGTATATTTCTGACACCAAGCACTGCTCCTCATCAATGCCGCTACTTGATATCTGTAGTGTCATATAGCTTCAAGAAATACATATACACCACACCTTCTGATTCTCAACATGTTACGTCTCCACTTGTCCAGCTAATTACACTTGATTAACCAAGAGGGATGTAAATATGACTTTCCACTTTAAAATCAATTATGTTTTTCTGAGTCATAGGAACAAATGTGTTAAATAATTTCAAGGGGACAAAGGTCTCTATGGGATTTAAAAGTCCTCAACTGGTATATGGATGTCTCCTTGGTAGGGAGGTGATAGGATGGGGAAATCTTAGTCTAGACTGAGTGTGCACTTTTCAGCAGGAGGCAGCCACAGCGAGTCATTAATCACCCGCCACTGACACTGAAAACCTTCTGCCCCTCATAAGGGCAAAATAACCTCTAACAATGAGAGGAACTAAGTGGCCAGAGACAATGGGATATTGCGTGGAAGTTTATGTTCCTCTCATAACCAGCCCAGCCAGCCTCAGTAGATGGAACAGCCATTCGATGCAGCTCCCTGACTGTATCCAGCAGCGGGGAGGGACATTACATGGCCGGCCTCAATGAAGCGGCCTACAGATTCAAAGTGCATAGTGGAACGTGTGTTGTTTCTCACAATGAAACTGACCCGCGGTAGCATCATTACATGCACATTTGAGGCTGAAAAACTAAAAACGAGCTATCGCAACAAGACAACTGCTGAGTTTAATGGCACAAAAAGCATAGAATATTAAAGTTCAACTAAAGTCAGTAGGCACCATTCACCATTGCAAACATGACACCAGTCTTGGTTTCTACTTTTGATCTAATGCCACAAGCAAAGATGACATGGATAGTGGTGGAACAAGTATTCAGAAGTAAATGTATCAGTTTGTAAAACTTTGTATAAATACAAGTGAAACATTAGAAGTGAAAGTCCTGCATTCAAAATGTTGCTCAAAGCAGCTAACTGACACTAGGAGTGGACCAAAATACCTGTCTCATTGAGAGTTACAGACATCGCTTGATTACAGTGATTGCCTGAAAAGGTTGCGCAAGAAAATATTAAGTTATGGGTACCATCATTTTTGTCCAGGCCAGTTTCATTAGTTTGTTTTTTAAAACGATTCTGTTGAACCAAAATTCAAAAGCAATGTATGATTTTTATTAGTTGATTTTCATAAACATTTTATTTATTATTTCTTTTGTCACTTTCAAGATATTTCAGTGACCATTGTGGGTTTTTCTTTCTTTAACGGAAGGGTACCAACAATTTTGTCCACGTGTGTAAATATATATATATATATATATATAAATATGCATAATTCTTTCAAGAGTTGGTAGAGACCAACTCTAACATTTAAAATAGAGTGATTTTTGGACTTACATTCACCACGTGGCCAGAAACATGACTCCAAATAATTGAAGATGTCACTCCGTAACTGCTGGGTGTGTTAATAAGCAACTGTTTGCTAACAAGTTCGCCATATCATCTTGATATCATCTTGGTGTGTGTTGTTTCCGCTGCTCCCAGGTGTAAAAAAAATCACTTAATGCAGGTTTAAGCAAAGTATGTAAGTAAGTATTATTAGCAAAATGTTAAAAAAATACAAAAAGTGAAAGTATTGTATGCAGAATAATGGCCCCTGTGACTATTACACTATTATATATTATGTTATTAGCACTGTTGAAGTGGAGATAATGTGAACAATTTGATATAGTGTTGGGTAGTTTCATCTGTATTTCATAATCCCGTCACATGTTTTGTACATAAAATCTTAATTCATACAGTAAGTAACTATAGCTGAGTACAAATAGAGTAAAAAGTACAATAGTTCCCTATGAAATGTAGTACAGTTAAGTTATGAAGTGATATGAAATGGAAATTCTCAACTAAAGTTCACATACCACATATTGCTGCTTAAAGGAATGGTGTTACATTTATGGAAGTCTGCTAGTTAGATGAGAAGTTGATCTTCACATCTATCTCTCTGCCACAAAGCAAGCAAGCATACCTCCCAAAATGTTGAAATATTCCATTAAGTACAGAGCTTCGGGTAAATGTACTTTGTTACATTCTACCATTGGAGATGAATGAAACTTTTTCTTTTAATCATCACTGTGTCATATTTTAAAAGCATCATATTGTCAAAGATTATAAGACACTTTCAAAGCATTTTATTCCTGTCTGACAACAGAGCAGAATGATATTGAATTTTAACACTCTCATATTTATCATTTCCCTCATCAGTTAAGGCTGTGTTAGTGAGCGCACACAGCTGTCACCACAAAACAAAAGAGTTGAGTTGTATCTGCTCCCTAAATTGTGTTGTCAGTATCATCATATTGCACCTCAGTGAGAATAAACTGACAGATTTGGCAGAGTGAGACACCAGGATGATTTTCATGAAAGATGGTGTGGTACAGTGAAACAGAGAAAAGCTTATTTGATTATAAATCCTCAAACACACAGTTGTATGTATCCCAAGTCAATTTATTCTTTGCCAGCTTGAAAATGGTAACTCATTTAAATATTTGGTCATGTTTAGTGTTTGCCAGATGCAATAGGAGCGACTTGTGAATTCTTAAATTAAGAGATGTGCTTCTTTGCAATTCATTGTATTAGTCCTGTATTTAAGCTACATGTATGTCACAGGAATTTGGCACCCCGAGGCCAGAATAATTACAACAACAAAAACAACCCTCAGAAACAGGACTACATTTGCATCCCAGATCTCATGAAGGCCTGAAGCTGATTGATTATAAGAGACAGACTATGCCAAGCCATATCAGGGCCCCTGCACAGGTTAAATGGTGCTAAGATTGTTTTATATAATCTATGATTAGAGGATGAGGAGGGAGAGTTTGATCTTTTAGACTTGTTGACCCCCTAATCACAGGGGGTCATCCAATCCAACCTGCCCAACAACTTCAATCAGACAGACTCTTGCAAGTTCGAAACTGGCAGCAGGGAAACAGGGGGAAGGAGATTTGTATTTTCAGATTGGATAAATACATATCCAGGTATTCATTTTAAAGATCTGCATTATGTTATATACGTTACAAGCTGTTACCTAACTGATTTAAAGTCTCAATAAATATGACGACTGGTTTCCAGGGCTAGTTTTCAAGGGTTTGAAGGGAAAATTGCCATTAACAGTCATCTGCCATTACTGTAGTGCTCTGATGTTTAGGACTCAAACCTCATGTCATATGATTGTGCCTGAGACCTTTTGAAGTCATGACAATTACTTAAATAAATTGGTGAATTGCCATGAACTGTGGCTCAGGTAGAGCAGGTTGTCCACTGATCACTGGGTCTCTGGTTCCATCCCCAGCTCCTGCTGTCCACATGACATAGTTCTTGTCCATTAAGGTAGAAATGTGCAGTTTACCATTTGGAGCGCCTTGGTAGCCGAATGGTTACAGTAGACTCTGTATACATAACTGTGATGTTGTCGGTTTGACTCCAGTCATGTCATGCCCCTCACTCTCCCCCATCTCCTGTCTGCTTCTTCACCTCACTCTGTCCAATAAAGGTGAACTAATGCCCCCAAAAATAGTGAAAAAGTCAGATATCTGGACAAATTTGAAAGCATTTTCACATTTGTCCTCACACATATTCTTAAATGTAATCATTTACTGTTTTAGTGATGTCACTTACTACCTTAATTTGATCCCCTTTTTTATATAAAATCATACTTCCTAATTCAAATCACTGTAGCAGTGGTACAAGACATAAAACCTATTTCTAAGACCTCTGCAATCACTCTTCAAGGAGTAATTCTGCTGGCGGTTAATATTTTCAGTAGCATCTGCAATGTGTGTCAGTGAACTACTCTAAATCCCAGCGATGAACACACGTTGCGAGTAAGTAAGTGATTTTAAAATATGACAGTGTTATTTGAAAATGAAATAGCATTTTCAGCTCTAGAATATTGGTAAAATAGTATTTACATGATAGTTGATCAGGAAATACAAAGGATTTGAGGTCTTTCTGTAATATGCCCGGTGCAAAAACTCTCCGGACTGCAACATAATTATCTACATCATCAAAAGCAATTATGGATGCATAAATTGAATGCATGTCTACATCACTATTGTCCTTGTCCCTTGCACAGATAACACAGCATTAACATTACAATGGAGGGGGAATAATGGACTTTCCCAGCTGGGGTTAAAGGGACATGACAATAAGTGTGACAAGCTTCAGTCAGATGCTGGGCACAAAAAAAAAAAGAAAAAAAAAACAACAACTTTAACTCTAACTCTAACCAAATAATTTGTTTTGCTTAATCTTAACTCAAACCAAACCAAACCAAACCTTAGCCATAGCAGTGTCAGATGAAAAAATGTTTTTTTGTTTTTGCAATTATCCTGCTTTTGGAAGGCTTTGACAAATTATGTTGTTCTGTCGGCAGGGGTGTCAGATCAGAAAATGTTATATATGTGTCGTTCTGGAGGGTGATCACAAACAATGGATTGTCTGTTTAATTTGGAGGACTTTTTGTAATTTGGTGATGTTAGGCAACCCTTAAAGAATTAATACAGCCATGTGTCTCTGGCAGTCAAATGCTAAAGTTTTCACACTCGAAACAGAACTGCAATTAATCACCAGACCTTCTAATGGTGGGAACTACAATTGATGATATCAGTCTCCAGTGTAAGTGAGGAAACAATTGTGAGTATGATAGTAGATTCTCTAGGATTGTTTTCTGCTTCTGTTTTTAGAATAACTCCTGTCATTATATGGGCTCTACATACAGGCACCACAGCTCAGTCAGACAGGCTCATTTGTCTTTCACCATGAGAAACACATGCTGTTTGCTTTGGTGTGCAAGGAACAATCCACAGTACCTGGACACCCACAAACTGCAGTTATTTTACACGACAGGGACAGAAATATGCCAAACACGGCTACTGCTTGCAAGTAAATGAACAACGTATTCAATATTTTGATAACAGTGATGGAACAATAACTGTTTGCTATTAAAAAGTAGAATTATTTTTAAGCCTCTTGAGAATCTCAGAAATAATTTTTCTCATCTTTTATCAGAGGAACAAATTCCTCCACGGGCCCTTAAAATAAAGAGTCTCAAACTGACTATTTTCAGAATAACTACAAATGGTTTGGATGTTAATATTCAGACATGCTTCAGTGACTTCAAGTCAACTGTCTAATTATTTGTCAGTAGAAAACTCCAGGCTGAACATTGGTTCTTTAAATTTTTCCTTCCCTAGTCTGCATAGATAAAAAGTGAAACGATCAACAGAACAAAAAAACACCAATTTAAAAAGGATTAATATTTAAGCTTGTCATTCAGAAGTTGGTATTTGTCAGACAGCAAAAACACCTCATGAAATGATGAATTTTCAAATATCAATCCATCCCCTGATTTAACATCCTTATCCTTAATCAACAGGAAGTGATAAATGTCTCCAAATGCTTGATCCACATTATTATGGCAGTCTGCTGCAGTGACACATTTTGGGCCTTTTTCCTGAGCTGCAGTAAGCACACCAGGCCTTCTTCTCCTCAGCTGAGACACTCTGAGAATCCCTGGCAGCTCATATATCAAGGGAGATCCTCACAGCAGCACTCCTCTTCCTTTTTCAATGCACAGGGTAAGTATTTTAATTAGTTGGCTAATTGTCTAAGTAATTGGAAGACAACTTAGCTCAAAGAGTAATCAATCTCTACAGGGCTGTGTTCTATCACATCAAAGGATCTGTAATTAACACTGCAAACCATGGGATGGTCTTTGACTGAGCTCGATAGCATGGGGGCGTATGATCACAGATAACACTGAGGTTGAGGAGACGGATCTGGGAGGGCTCCAATGAGCATGGAGAGGTGTTATCATTTAGACACAACCTGAGTCAGACCCAAACACTTTAAAGGCAGAGACAGTCAGACCTTTATACGCTGACTGTAACGCAAGAGTTGCACTCAGTAAACAAAAGCCAGACAAAACCACTAGTTATTAAATAATGTGTGTGCCTGTGTGTGCTTGGCTTACACACATCTGAACAGCTTTTATTCTTTTAAATTCTGCAAAACAGTGTTTTTATTGTTAATAAAAAAAAATTCAATATGATCGTCTTACCGCAAAGCTTGAATGTTCAAATGTGCATCATCCCCTTAAATTTCCCCAAAGAATATCTGTTAGCTTGATTTTGACAACAGAATTGGCAATTCATTAAATGTTTTCATATGCCGAGTATCAATTTCACTTTGCAGCAAAGCTCACGCCAGGCATTAAAAAAATTATACATTTGGGATGAACAAGACTAATCATGTCTCGGATTCATCCATTTGAGGCCCCTTAATTTCCCCATTGTAGAAAACAAGACGTATAATGAACAATTATACATAAAGTCAATTTCAGTGTTGTGCAGAAGACTTAATTAAAATTACTAATGAAAAAAAGGACTGCTTACAGTGTGGAAGTTTACTCATCAATTTCAAAATGAGTAAATGCTTTGTCTTCATGGACTGTAATGAAAATGACCTAAATGGCAACACACTCCATTTTTTTTGTTGTTGTTTACAATCATTATGAATAAGATTAGTAACCACAAACCCATCTTGTTATTCATTCTGAACAGAATTTAGCACAACAGGCCAAATTGTGGAAGGAAACAGCAGCTTAACATCAATTCCATTACATTATTCTGGGACAACGTATCATATTATCAATTAACAAATGTATTCAAAATGCAGAAATGAATGTCATGCTTGTGGCAGCAGCCTAAAATGGATAATTATGATGAAACATCCAGAGGAGAGCAGTCATTGGAAGACATGATATTCCCTGAAGTGATCCCCTCCCCCTCCGGCCCTGCGCTCTCCGCCGCAAGGCACAATCTGCACAGTGGCACTGACAGATTGACAAATAAGGTTAATAAGTACTTTCCACCTCTCCTAAAGGCTAATCAAATATTAATCCTTGAGGTGTGGTCAGCAGAAAAAACAACAACAAACAATTGGTAGAGGGGAATTGATCGAATTGATTCTCGCTCGTAATGCTCGGGGGCCTGGCAGAAGAAGAAGAAGAGGAAGGGGGTGGGGGGTGTTGAGTTGGAACTGTAGGAAGTCATTTCAGTCTGAGAATGGACAAATATTTGGATATAAGCGCTTAAAGCAATTTCAATTTTTAATCCATCGCCGCATTCTGGTGGCTCGGTGGACACAGTTTTTACACTACATGCTCACAGTATTTTGGGTGTGAATCTGGCTCATGACCCCCCACCCACACCCAGCCCTTCCCACACCCTCCACCCCCCCCCCAAAAAAAAACAATAGTTTTTGAGTCGTTCTTCATTGTGCACTATAAATCTTATATAAAAGAGAAATGCCATGAAAGTGTCCTTAGAATATAATTTAAAAACAGCAACAACAAAAACGGGGAACAGAGAGTTTAGTCAGTAAAACATGACAACATAAAAATAAATACACATGTGAATATGATCTTTATAAATGCCACCTTGTGCACACAGTGGAAAGAATAGAAAAAATGAGACCATTAAAAACATACTATTGGTGACAAATTTGAATTTTACACAAATCTCTATCCCCACCTCAAACATTTTTCACTAATCGGATGCCTCGGGACATCTCGAGGCCTAGTGGACCATGTGAGCAGAGCCTTGTACTGATAGGACAAAATTGGATCCAGTGAGAATGCAAAGAAGCTTATCAACCAACACTTTCAGGCAGTGCTCTCTGCAAGAGCATATGTCAACATCATTTATTAGATGTGGCCAGGGACTAAATTATGTATGATCACAAAACGGAGAAAAAAAGGGAAAAATAGGATCACACGCAGCAGGTGGATAGAATAATATTTGGAGAGAATATGAAATTATTAATAGAGGCCCTTAAGGGAGAATATTTGTTAACATTAACCAGTGAGTCATTTGTAATGCTTTGAGTCTATAATTAATCATATTGGAGATTTCAGAATCATATATAGAGTTAAGTGAATGTTTTATTTGCTCTCCTGTTTTAAGAGGAGTGATCCGTATTATTACTGTCACATATATTTTTATATTAATATGTGAAGATACAACAAGAGGTAATTAAACATTTTCAAATGGCATCCAGTAAATTGTGTTTCAGAAAAAGTGGCTGTGGAATTTAAAAACCTGTTAACTATATTTCCTTCACTCCTGCCAAACATATACTAAGTAGCTTTAATATTGCCAGATGAGCAATCTCTCAAGCAAAATACTCTTCAGAGATACTATGTAATTGACTCCACATCTAACAGTATGGAACAAATCCCACTAGCAGAGGGAGTTGACAAATTGCATTAAAAACACTCAATTGGGCCAGGATTGGATGAAGCTCATGTTCCTCTTTATCCCATTAAACATGAAACAGTTTAATCTCTAAAACTTGCTGACATACGGGGAAACGCTTAAGCATACAGCCTGTATTTGATTTGTAGAAGAAAATCAAGGTACAACAACATGGACTCTGAGCTACTGTGCGCTTCCGTGTGCGTAACATATGTAGACAAGAGCAGAATTTACACTTGCCTCAACGTAGGAATAGCATTACTTTAATCAACGTCAGTTATAACATTGTTTAATAGCAAAGTAACAGCAAAACCGTAGACATGCATATCATTTGTTTCAGCCTGCTCAATGTGTACAATATTAAAGAGACTCAAACTGTCAAATCATCCAAGTTTCTTCTTCAATAGCTTACCCGATTTGAACATGTTCCGCTTCTTTTCATGACTTGTAAACAGGTTTTGACATGGGTCTAGTTAAATGTGTAAGACATGCTGAAAAAAGGAAAGGGGAATGCCTGAGCAAAAAAACCCAAACCTGTCAACACACAGTACCTGCTTTAAATCTGTTCCCCATTTCAGACAATCTGTGGGAACCAGGCCTGTGGAGTCTAATCCTGTTTTCATCCGTACCCCTCCAACACCCCCCTCATCTGTATCACACTTTCAATTCCACTTGCTGGTGCCTTTGTGTGATTTTCATTTGATCTCGCTTTTAAAATTCAAAATCTATTCAAGGTTTTTTTAGTTGGATTCACGCTGTTGCCGTGAAGCCCTATTTATGTTCTAGATTTGGAATTGCAAATCAAGAGTGTGTGATTTAGGAGGAATGGAAGTCTAAAATTCCCCGGCATCACCTTTTATGATTCTGTAGGTTTAAAATGTTAACAAGGGTGTTTTACCAAGCTTATTTGTGCAGTATCAGCCTTACTCTGGCTGTGTGTGTGCAGAGTCTTTCTGATTGTGGCAGACAATAATTATGGTAAACTTACTCTTATTTACTGATCCTGGTAGTCTGTGGCACAGAGGCACTATGATATTTTTCATTCCAAGGTCTAGACTCAACCTGACACATCCATAGAAATAAATCACATAACTAAAACACTAATTTTCCAGATTAGCAGTATGTATATATAAAATGTCATTTATTTTTTATAACAGAGCACCAACAATTATCAATATTATTTCAAATCTGATAACTTTAGATAAAGAGAGTAAAAATAAATTTTTCTAAGGATTTGTTATTTTTTCCCAAACCATCACAAAAGTAGATATAGTAGTACAACCCTATTTTTTATATATTTTATTTAGCTTTGCATAGCTTATCCACTTTGTATCACAGACCAAAATCATGCATCAGAACATATTTAGGGAGTTTCCCAGTAAAAACACCATCAACAACATATGCGATTTCAAATCTGCTTTGCATAACTTCTTTTAATTTCTGTTACACTTTGCATTGTAGAGCAATATTATGCATGCTGGTTATTCTTAAGTATACTTCATTTTGACATTTTTCCAGTATGAACGTACCTGAGCTCTGCAGTCACGACACAGGGCAGCTCTTTATCCAGCACCTCTTTGGATGGTGTAACCAAACATGGAGTCACACGCCATGATGCATCATAGATCCTGCAACAACCATGAACATAGTTGTTGGGAGTCATCACTGAGGTGTGCACACATATGCCTGATCATTGCTGTCTCCAAAGTCTCAACAAGCTGTAGGATTTACAGAAGTGAGTGACAGCATGAAAGGAAAGCACCAAGATAACCAGAGAGAGTAAACACATGATATCTCAGATGACTGCTGAGAAAAAACCTTTTATTTTAAACAGTGCTGCAAAACGTCAGCATAATAATGCATTGACTTGCAAAGACAAATATCACATGTAGAACAACCTTGCATACTTTGGCCAAAAGTATAAGAAGCCTATATATCTATATACAAATTCCCTGCTACAGTAGAACAATATGGTTTGAAAAAATATAACAAAAGCATTAGCATCCAAGAGAGCCATTATAGTGATATCAATGGGACAATATCAATATCGACCAAATTAATAACTTCCCCACTGTGAAAGATCTCCGGCTGTGCTGTACCTGTATCTATTCATGGTCCATAAAAAATAGTGAGAAAACAAACTTTGAATCTATCGAATGAATTCCTATTCCTTATGCAAAGAAATTTAATATTGCTGCAGTCTCTCATCCTCTCTGCAAATAAATGGTTACTTCTGCACTCAGATATGACTCTAAAGAGCACATCATAGAGTATCCATATTTGGCCAATTCATATTCCTGAATCAATGATGTTAACATTCAAAAAAGATACACTTTCAAATGTCAAGGCATAATAAACAACTGAATATCTCTTTATATGTGTGTTTCAGCTCAACAGTATGTAGTGTATCTGAAGCATGAGCTTCCCTAAGTATATGTGAGCCTTGATGATCTTTTTGGAAGTCATGTTTGTTTTGGAATAAGTTATAGCTGATAATCGTATTATGAGAAAACAATACAGCTGCTTGTCAGAGAATATTACTGCCCTGCTTGATGCCCAGTGAGGGATTTAGATGAGCATTATGAACTCAGCTATAACAGGCCCCACTTCCTATGATTATTTGACACAAGGTGCTGACAGACATTTCTGTTGATATTGGCAGTGAAAAGGACAGCAATGGCAGAGACTTACACCGCTTACAGGACTTACACAGTTATATTCTTCTCTTTGTTGGTCTGTGTTGTAGGACTTAGTGTATCATCTGCAGTTGAATGAGCTATGGTACTGACCTGTCATGACAGACCAGTATAATACATCAGAGCTGTTTTCTCTCTGTCATCACAGTTGTGTGGTCAGACCTGGAAGAGCTGAAACATCACAAATGCAAAATGTAAAAGCCCCATTGTAGAGCAGCATGTCAAAAAGTAGTATGTGTAATGGATAGAGGGTCACAGTGTCATTGTTTTTTATGCTGCGGTGTGATCCTAACCTGATTGGTTTCTGTTAGAAGTTATTAGAATAATACAGACCCTACTTACCATAAAATAACAGGTGAGGTTAATGGCAAATTATTTGTTGCATTAAAACCACAGTTTTTGCAGCTGCCTCACTTTTTTTTTGCCCTAATGGATTTTATTTTACTGAATATTCTCTGAAAGCATACATAATTCTGTGTGAAAGCAGATCTATTCTTCATGAATATAAAGCAATATTAAAAGCACAACTTAAGAGACTATGAATTAATAATTTTGTATTACTGAACATGAAAAATGCACAATTAAGAAACATTTTCCACACCCTCCTGCATGGTGGCATAGATGATCTACTGTATTTGGTTATCCTGTTGTTTTGCATTTTATGTGTGAGATAAATCAAATCTACTGCTGGTCAATTCTGGTCAAGACTCCTCCATATTTGAGTTACTGTATCCCCATGGCACATCCAGAGGACTTTTACATTCTGGAGTCCCATAAAAACCTCATGCTAATTAGACCTAATTACATCTACCAGTAACATCATAATACATTTTAGATTTACACTGACAGGTTAAGTCTGGCAGTATACATTTTTTTTTTGTAATTAGTCATTTAATATTTTCCAACTTCTTCACCCTGTCTATGGCTCATAGCCGGGAGCCCATTCGGTACTGAAGATGTTCAACGGTGCACAAATATATACATTCCTTTGTTTTTAAACCTCAATATAGCTGGGAACTGAGTTTTTTAACAAAAGTTAGTCAAACAGCAGTAAATAGTTCATAAGTTGGGAACTATTTTCAGCGGCCGATTTTAAGCACTAGTGAATATAGCAGCAGGCTGAACCATCAGGAAGATCTGGACCTGCTGCTCTGGATGGATGGATCACTTCTGCCACCAAAGCTTTTGCTGTTTTTTGATAATTCTGTATCTTAATCATGCAATGGATTTTCTTGTTTATAAAATCTCTGAAGAGCTAATGCATAATTTTCAAATGCATACATTTCCTGCCTGTGTTATATACAGTATATGTCCAGTGAAGCTTGTCACCAAGCTTTTCCTACCTGAAGCACATACAGTAATGGCCGTGGCTCCGGCTTTTCCCATGACATTTGGAGGTTAATTTGCACTGGTTTCATGGTCATTTATCGATGGATGGGCTCAGAAATTAGCATTCACCACGCTTTTTATTGACAGAAGTGTTTAATAACCCATCAAATCAAACAGGATGGTCAGCCAGGAAGCACTTCTGTGCAGAGAAAATATGCTCCATTCAAATTGCATACGTTTTTAGTTCAAAGCATACTGTGTGATGATTGAACTCATGATGCTGAAACCCAGATGTTCTGTGAATTAATTTTAGTAAATCATGCCAAGCATTGTGACAGATTTATGCCAGGGAAGCTTTGTGGTAAATATTCTGTAGGAAGTGATGCCTGATGTTGAGCTAATGTGTGTGGAGGGATTTGCAGATGACGAACCTGCATGAGCTGCTTTGATCCAGATGGACCTGGTCAGTGTAGTGGAGACAGATGAGGGAAGAGGAAGGAGAGTTTTCTTGTTCTCACCACAGGTTTCCCTTTATTTTGACATATTTACAGCCTCGCTCAATCTGTTTTGCTTGTTTTTTCACCTATACAGCATGTTCCTCCCTGCACACTGCTTGAGCTTTGCAGTGTTTCTCCACACTTCCTTTGAAATCCCTATTCCAAAGCTTTGTCACATCCCTTTGAGAATGAGTGAAATTGTTTACTTTTGTGGTTGAATGAATGATGATTTCTTTCTGAGAGGCTGCAGAGAAAATATTGCAGGCTACCACGTACCTTGTTCACATTTGGAGCGAACTTATTCATCAAAGTGCTTGTATTAGCTGTAAAAGCAGAGAAAAATCATGTGCATTTTTGTCTAGGAAATTAGTTCAAGCCCAAAAAATACATTGCACATAATTTTTTATGATCTCCTTTATAATTCCCAGCTTCCTCCTCTACTCTTATCTTCCTCTAACCACTGTTGTGCTCGAATGTGTATAATTTCACATCCACAGATTCACACGGCATGTCACCAACTGAGAGTGAAATATACTTATGTTCAAAGGAGTCCTAATGTGGAGTGATGGGTGGGCCTATAGTAGCCTCAGAGCTGTTGACACACAGCTGTCTTTGCTATAAATCTTGCAAATCCACAAAAAAAAACTCTCTCGAGACTTCTTTGAGTGGTAAATTGCTTCAGCTCTCAAAGTAAGTGTAGTAAGCATCGTTCTGCAACCGCCACTATTGAGTGAGTCATTTAAGTCCAATGGAGAAAGGCAGTCAGAGCTATAACTGCAGTTCTAATAACACGGAGCAATTCTTTTAGATTATGTGTGTGTGTGTGTGTGTGTGTGTGTGTGTGTGTGTGTGTGACCAAATGTAAATAAGTAAACAAATCTGACTTCTAACGTATAGTTACTGGACAAGCTTAATCCTGCAGGTTAATAAATACAATGCATTCCCCTCTCTTGCCCTTGTCAGAGTTTCTTTATCTACAAGTTTTGTCTGTGAGACCATTATATAATTATATCATTGCATTTGTCATTTGCGTTCACCCTTGGGGTGAAGAACAAATGAAAGCACTGAGTATGTTGGCTTTATAAGCAGAATGTCTGCACCACAAACCATAACAAAAGTTCATATTTTCTGTGTAATGAATGTTACATTATTTATACTATGAATTATGGATGAACTTGTGCAGACCTGTGCAGCCCTGAATGGGATGGCTTGTAATCAATCCTTGTCTGATGGACCTCTCCAACAAACAGTTATTAGTGGTTACTCTGTCTCAAGTCTTCTTGGAAAAGCCTAAAAAAAGAAATGGGTACAGCACAGTAATAGAAGCTATTATTACCTGCACTCAAGGTGCAAATTACACTTCTATTCTCAGAAAATTCATAGCCAGTAATTTGGGAATAAATATTAAGATATCATTACTGTGATGATTTAAAGATTGTGGCAACAGAGATTAAGCAGTTCACTGATTTAGTGACATTGAAAGGCTTATTGAAGCGAACTGTTAATACTTTTCATAAACTACTAAAGAGAATGCACATCAAATGACAGCTACCATTGAATTAATACACTTTGTAACTTTGCAGGCAGTGGCATAAGCACTGAGCCGAGATAGAGAAGAAACATTATTCATGGTGTTTTTCATCCTAACCCTACTTTATTAGCTTATTTGATTCCCCATTCTCCTCATAGTTGATTCAATACATTTCCTATTTGCATAAAACTGTCCGGTAAGATTATCTTCACTTATTCGATCTATCCTAAGAGTCACCTTGTTCAGGATCTTATATGAATAATGAGATTTTAAATTGGAAGACACTCACACAGAGAATGAGGCATTTACAGTTAATTCATCTCATTGAGTTACATTGCTTAGAGGTATTGGAGGGTTTAGATTTTCATTCAAGCATCATATTTAACAGTGTCTGCTTCCCCCACTTTACTGCCATTGAAATTTAAATGGCCTGAGCCTGACAGATCCAATATTGCAGCCCACTGTTGCTATTTTCCTGGGAGCAAATATATTGTCAAAATCCATATATTCAGAGAATGAGAAGGCAAAAAATGATGATCACATGGAGCCCCTCACCATTGTGGTTTCCCCTTTTTACAAATATTTCTATAATACACTCTCCATTCTTTATGTGCCTACAAATCGATATTGATACACATCTGAATGTTGCGGGAATGATTTCAGATCTCAAGAATTTTGCTTTCGAAAATTATTTCAAAATTATAGTGTATTAGTATGTGTTTTATTTAACATAATAAAAATGTGTACAATAGCAAAGCATATTCAAGTTTCTGTCACACATGCACACACATTCACAGTGGCTTGACAGAGAGAAAGAGACAGAGAATGAGAGAGTGGGAAAGGGGGGGGGGTTAATTGGCTTTTTATGACTCCAATTAAATAACATTATGCATATACTGGCTTAACAGCTTATATTTGGCCTCCATTAACAATGTCCTCTTGATTGGTTCTTGGGCTTAAGGTTTCCTTCGACTCAGGCAACGCTTGTCATAGTGTTTAAACCCATATGCGGAGAAAAAGCTTGTGACACTAAGAGATTTTATACATGTGTGAATAATTTAAAAGGAAAACTACCAATCTCGAAAAGATCAATGACCGATTCTATACCGACACAACCTGCAACAAGACCATTTGAAACGTTATCTGTCTGAGTCGACAATTGAATAAAATAAATCTCATCATTAAGGCCTTAGTGCGTTATCTTGAAAGCAAAAGAGAGAGAAAGAAAACAAGCATGTGCCTGTCCTGAAGCGGAACTCCTGAGGTGTTAACTAATCTCTAGTGGCCAGTCTATGCACTGCCTTCTCTAATTGCTCCCTGTATTTCAGTCTGGTGTGAGAGCAGCCATTGTAGCGAGCGCCCAGTCAGCCCCCAGAGGTCTCACACCTTCATTATCACTCTTTATTGCAGAACCTTATACGGGCACTCGGCACCAAACAGCCTGCCCGTTAAAAATAGAGCCTTCTCCTCTCCTCTCCTTTTGGTGGTTTCAGTTTTAATTACTAACACAGAGCCAAAGCCAAAGTCCTCAGCAGGCCTGGCGTTTTTTGTTCACTAATTAAAGCGCGAATGGAGTTTATTGAAGGGACCCTTACTCTGCTCTCTCATCTATTATTAAGAGGGCAGGACAAATCATTTTCAAATTTATATGCTGAAACCTGTCCAGGGACAGGCACAGTGTGGTAAAGGTTGTGGAAAGGTGGGGTAAAATGGTGCTGAACACAAGGGAAGGTGGTTGAGATTCTGTATATGCAGAGAGCGGAGAAGATCCTGAAGAAGGATAAATGCAGAAAACCAACTGTTATACTGTATAAAGCCACACGAAGGAAGGAGGTGTAGTAGATTAATGCTAACTGTTGTACGTGTGCAAAGTTCCTGTGATGCAGCATACCTTAATTTTGATCATTATGGGATGCAAGTCTGGTAGACCTGCACCAGTAGTATTAACAAAGATAATGGCATTGATTCGAGGACCCCCTCTGTGTGCTCTATGTAAACAGTGGGCATAAATACCAAAACAGCAGGGTGGTAATGTGAGAGCACAATGTCCAGCCAGATTGATGTTCTTAGTGATTCACTAACCCCCTCCATCTAACATTCTTAATTGTCTAAACAGCCGCGACCCTGACAGCTGCACAGGTACCTCACTGAAAGAACAGAAAGACAAGCCTCTGACTGGATAGATGGAAAAGGGAAAGACAGCTGGCAGCAAAACATCAAGCAGAGCAGTAGAAATAGTTGAAATGAGTCTTTACACACATACCTTTATGATGTACAAATACCAGATATAAGAGAAGACGTCAAGGATTGTTTGTTTTCACTTAGGAATTGAGGAAATATTGAAGGAAATCTTAAAAAGCCTAAATCTTTATAGTTATATATACTATATATACAGCTCTAGAAAAAATTACGAGACCACTGCAGAATTATCAGTTCTCTGGTTTTACTATTTATAGGTATGTGTTTGAGTAAAATGAACTTTGGAAAATTTGGAGGGGTCTCTTAATTTTCGCCAGGGCTGTATATACTGTATATGTAGGTTATATGTAAGAAAATCAAAAAATTTTAAATTGCATGGAGTTAATTGAGCCTGATGAGCATAAAGTCTAACATTAGCAATATTTTGAAAATGACATCCTTTTTTAATGAAAATTTGTCTATGTGTAACATATAATACTTCATACTTCCAAACTGTCATGTACAAAGACAAATGGATGCTTTGTCAAATTGCTGCAATACATTAAATTGATCGCTAACAGTCACAGTATGTGAGGTATCCATGGTAAAATACTCAAGTGGGAGCAAGTCCACATGGAAAATTAGCAACATACAATTAGAGAAAGAAAATCTTCATATCTGGTTTCTAACCTTTATAAGATGAGGTAGAGTGAATTGAAAAGGAGAAATAATTAATTTAGCCGGGTGGAAAGCAAGAGAATCCTTCCTTTGCCTAACAAGCAGCTCGCATCCTCGGGGCAATTAGTCACTGTCATATAAGGGCAAATGTATAACCCTTTGCATGCTTGTTAAGTAAAAACTTACACAGAGGTCACTGACATGTAGGAGAAATGCAGTGTAACCACTGAGCTATAGAAGATGTCCAGAGTAAAATTAGCCAGACAAAACTCTACAATATACAATAAGTCTGTATCTATGTGCTTTTGGAAATAATTAAAATTTTTAACCACATACAAAGTGGGTAAATCAATGAATGTACATCAAAACACAATGGGCTTTTGATGCTTTGAGTGATATTGATCACCTTTTTTCTCGTCTAATGTTGCTGGCCTCCTATCTGCAGGACAAAACTGCATGTAGCTTTGTTCACGTCATAATTTTAGATTATTGACAAGACATTTTGCAAAAATTAACTACAGATAAAGCAGCCTTACAGGCATATTACTAGACACTGCTGTTTTCATATTATTGTTATGTTTCATTCAGTGTTTGTGTAGGATTTTACTGATTGTCACTCAACCCTTCATGTACTGCATGACAAATCCTCCCATGTACAGCAAGCTAAAGAATAAAGTGAATTTTATAGCCATTCAATGTGTGATTGTTTAATTTGCCAATTTCTATGCATTATAAATGTACATTTCTTTCAGTGTGGATTTTTCCAATACATACAGGGAAGGATATATAGGTCAGAGACCCGAGTGCCTTATCAGTAATTCACCATTGCCTGGTTATTAAGGACAGCTTAGGTGGAGAGGGCTGGAGTACCAGGAGGGGTTAAGGTGAATTGATTGCCTGTGGACATGTTAAACATGACCCTGTCAGGCCTCCACTCCACTCCTAAAATGCACCAACCTGTGCACCTCACTCCAAGTAATCAGCTGTAGAGGCTTTAATAAAATTCAGAAAGCCCCAAGAACCTCCCCCCAGGGACTGTACCAAGTTAGAAATAATCGAAACCCGCGGCAAGAGACATTTGCACTGTGTTACCGTAGGAAGCATAACAAAATGCCTGGTGCTCTGAACCCTTAAAAATGTTTTCAGAAAAAAAAAAAGTTGTGGTTTTTGAGCGTAATGGAAGCACATAGCTTGTTGTTGTTCACTGTTAAACAGATTGGAAAGTAATCACCAAAGTGTCTGTTCCTCTGCTGACTGAGTTCAGATGCAGCAGCTTGCAGCAGAGGGGCAGTGGCAGGGTAATTATGGGGTAACTTGGGCTCAATCTGTCTGTAGACGCCCTCCCTCTTGGAAGGGGGTGTTTCCCTTGATTAGCCCGACTCAGGGTGAAGCCCCCTCTGCAAACGGCAGATTGAAGTTCATCACAGGGGTCTCAGCTGCCAGTATGTTGCAATGAATTGCTTGCTGTAAGAAGGTGTTGACAGGAGCAGCTGGACATCAGAGAGTGATGAAAAGAAAGGGAAATTCATGGAGAACCCAGACAGAACGGTCCACTGGGGAAAAGACAGAGAATTGGTCATCTGCTGGTGGAGAGCAGAATTGCAGCCATTGTAGTTTGGCCTCAGGGTGTGTGTGTACAAGTCATATTTGTTTATGTGTGGCCTTTATTGAGGAGAAACCCTGCGTCTGAGAGTTAACACCGAAGTGTATGAAGTTCAGTCACGCTGATTGATTGGATCACTGCAGCCTCTGGCAATTACTCAAGTGAAAACCTCCCTGAAATAGATATTTAAGTCAGATGATAATGTGAACCATTCAAAAAATTATGATTTGCCTGCAGCATGTTGATAAAATGACAATAACAGTGACACTACATAATAAATATCTATATTCTTTTATGTCATCTCTTGGCAGGCAGACTGTACACTGGCAGGAATTCATGTCAGAAAGTGTTCAATGTGTCACTGTTTAAGACACAGATCACATCAAACCTTGTTTAGCATCCAAATTATAAATAATGATATTGGACCGGCATTTCAGGGTGGCTGACAGCAACTGTGCGACATTACACACACACATGTGTCTGTTGTGACACAAATGCTGCTCCTTAGCTCAGCAATGGTGACTAATGTTAGTGAGAACGAGAAATGTATGTGTGTGTGTGTGTGTGTGCGCTTGTGTGTGTTTTGATGAATAGAGATGAATAGAGCCCTTAGGTGAGGACAGACTATATTGGTGTGATTCTACCATTCACTATATTAATGAACTGCCTAAAGGTGCAAATTACGTTTTAATGGGTGTTACTTTACTAGCTTGGTTCTACCACACACAAAGCCCTTTCACTCAATGTTCCTCCTGCACCTTTTTCAAAAAAGAAAGCAATTACAATTTGAGTCATTTCAGTAATGCCAAAATAAAATACAAACATTAGCAGCTCAAATTCTCAAGAAAAAAAATGCTTATTCATTTTGTTATGACACTATGTTCTGACTCTTTTCCCTCCACACTTGAAATGCCTCAACTCACACTGCCAAATTTTGTCTTCCACCAGCTTACTGTGAACAAAGCCAAACCATTTTGCATGCCTGCGTGTTTGAACCCTTCATGCTGTATAATTTAACGCTCTTTATTTTGCAGCAGGAGAATTTGGAAAGAGGAAATGTAGATTGCTACATTTCAAAGAAATAGGTGAAAAAAGGAGAAGTTTAGGAGAAAAAGACCCAGAGAACAAATGCCTTTTAAGTCAGTGGTTTGAGAGAGCAGATCCTTCCCTAACATGGTCTCTTAGCATGCTTGACACCAGCCACTACTTAATTAGCTGCCATCATCTCTGAACCCCGGAGAAAGAGGGACAGGCTAATGATTAATGATAAAAATGCCTGGAAAAAACCCTTTGACAAAACACAACATGTCATCCTGTGTCCTCTACAGACGTGAACTACTGCTGTGATTTAGCCTCCTTGAAGCCGGTGAAGATCATTTATGCTCACAAACCTGATTAAGCTCAGATGTGTTTCTGCTTTTCCAAACAGTAATCAGTAATTCATAAGGTATTTTTGACACACATAATGGCTGACTGTGCAGAGTCTAGAGGGAAATCTGAAGAGTCACGTTTCTGTCTGTATGTAATGGTCAGGTTATATTGCATTTTTCATGCTTTAACTCCTCCACTGAATCTCTGAGCATACTGCAAAATCAATTGTCTTATTGATCTATAACTAATTAGGGGAAGATAAATGGTTCAACTAAACAAATACAGGCTCTATAATGAGCCAATACAGTGCAAGACATATTAATTGAGTTCTGCATAATATGAGGCTATTCGTCTATATTAGACCTTGCATGGTGTTCAACAATAACTAATGTGATTGATGTTACTCTACTGATACCTAAAGCTGGAACAAAACTGCAACATAAAATATTTTATATATATTTATAGTGTACAGTTAAAAAGATGTCTAATGTCCACACCAAGGTATTCTGTGTGCGTACACCAGTGTAGCAACCAGATCCCATGATAAAGAAACCACCTCTCTGGTGTGACTCTGTTGTGTGCAGTCACCAGCGATCAAAGGCTAATTAGTTTCAGCTGACACAGGGTATGGCCCTCAGGTCAAAGATCATGACTGATGTTATGGAGATGATGGTGGAGAGAGAGAGAGAAGCAGGGGAGAGCCCAGGGATCTGAATCCTCATTAACCAGAAATTGTTGCACTTACATCAAATCCCAGACTAAACTTAAAGCGAACACATTCCCTATTCTTATCACTTGTATTACACTTTCTAAAATCTGAACTTTGGGCTGCGGAAAGCTCATCCCTTGGTGTGTGTTTTAGCAGAAAACGCAGTAATAGAAAAAGATCAGATTCCATATTTACTTGTATGTTTCCCCAAAGGCTATATAAAAACCCACAAAAATAAACACTACGCAGTTTACATTATACAGTAGTGCCAGTGTAGTCCATACGCAGACTCATAACCAGGAGCTCCCTCTACAGGCCGACTGTTAACTCCAACAGCAGGCATCTCAGTTTTTTACTGACAACATGCTCACTCGCAATGCTTCATTTGTCATAGCAGATGTTCAAAACTATTTTCCCTGGAAGCCTAAAATCTGAAGAAGTAAATTAATATCCCCTCCCCTCCCATTTTAAGTCCCTCAGATTCAGTTCATAGCCTGCACTAAGTGCCCTTGTTGACTCAATTGGATTAGCACTAATATGTAAACACAGGAGGTAAGAGGAGTAATCCTCTAATAAGAGGAGAAAAAGTGAAATAAGTTGAAATGCCATGCCTTGCCTTTAACTGAGGCATCTGTCAGGTAAGCTGGATATGTGTAGATTGAAAGTAGGTATTAAATGTGGACCAGGGGATATTCTGAGATAAACAGTTGTGACCATTCAGTGACAGCGTAATTACTCGTTGTAACTTAGTTGGATAATAGGAATACAGCCTCTAGGGGATAAGACAAAGACTTGTTAATTATTAAAGCTTACATCAGCCAGGCACTAGAGAGTTGCAATTATTAATGTTGTTGTTCTTGTTTGTGCTTAAACACTACCTCTGCTGTTAATATGCTCATTAACCAAAATGAGTGATTTTATTAGTCTTGATTTGGTTTGGGGTTTGTTAAACGTATCAGGGCTCAGCTGTCGTTGTTTACTGAGGCATAAACACTTGTGGACAGGTGAAGAGAGAAACATCCTCTTGATTCTTATTTTGTTAGATTGACTATAAAAAAATATAATATATTATTATTATATATACTGTATATATTAATTTTAAAATTCACAATTCAGAACATAAATTTTTATCCTCTTTAGTCATATAGTGTACTACCTTGTGGAGCAGTTAACCATATTCTTTCTATAAAAGATAATTTTCATTCAGTTTAATCACACAGATACACTTGCAAGGCTGACTCCAGTCTAATGTCACTTATTGTACTGCCAAGAAGCGCTCCCAATTTAAACATAATATTTCATTGTGCTCAAAATTAAACAAGTTGTGTCTAATTAAGCAAATGTTCTCGCTCAAATTTCCCCGTGCCATCTGAAGTCCTCATTGAAATGATTTGCTGCTATAATGTAATGCCTTGCTGTAAACGAATATTGCTCTATTAATATCTGTTGCAAAAAGAAATACCATGGCTCAAAATATGAATGAGTTACAGCCATACAAAACACAAACATAATTCAGTGATAAAAGATCATTTTATTCTTTATAAACCTTTTTAGTATTTCTCAACAAAAATTATGAAAAAAATTACTTCAGTGTAATTTGAAAGAGAATTTATCTTGTGATGTCGAGTTGGTTCTTTGTTGTCTTTTAAAATCACAGAAGCTCCACGAATGTTTTGTTGGCAAACCTCTTACCAATAAATGCTCCTCTTACATCTTGCCAATAGTGATTTCAGGTGTCCACACAGTTGTTGCTGCTCGTGAAGACTCTCTAATTGGACCTGTCTGTTGATTGAGGAAAGAAAAAAGGGTCTAAACACTGGATGTCACTTATAGTACAGCAGTAAGTCTGGGCAATAATGACTGTGACTCATTATAATAAATAATAATTAGTTTAACTAAAAGTTTGATATATCTGTCAACAACAATAATTAGCTTTGCTTTAAGTTTGACATTTCTATTTACTCAACACAATCCATTGTACTTTATTTAGTTCATCATTTCAGAGACAATGAGCTGTAACTGCTGTGACTCTTAAACCTGCTCCAAATCTATATATAGCTTTTGTCCAATATGGAAAAAAATTTGCTGAAGATATTCTTGAAATACACAAACCACAACAAAATAAAATGTTAATGCAAACAAGCAATTATATTTGTTCACTCTCCATTGTGAGCTAAAACCATATGCAGCTTTAAAGGGTGTTCCTCTTCCTAATGGGCCCCGTGGGGACGAAGGGGTTAATTGATGCAGATGTTGATCGCTTTTACACACGATGCAGGGAGCATCTCCCCGGTGGCTCCTATTAGAGGCAGTTTTAATGAAGTGCTAAACAGAAGGCTTTCCTACAGTGTGGCCTGTCCTCAGGAATACTCGGCAAAGAAAGTACTTCACAGGAAGACAAGGTCCCCTATTGATCGTCATGCCAAATAACTGAATCCTTTCCCAATCAATGCTTATTTCTCAACTTATGGAACCTAATAGAAGACAATGTGAGAGTAAGTCAATCAGAGAGGCATTATATTGCTTAGGATACATGACTGAGTGTGTGGTTGTCATGTGGAGAAAAACCACTGCAGTTTTTAACCTCTTGATGTCAATGGTCCCGATAATTCAGCTGTAATTTCACTGACAGACTGCAGTTTAGTCATATGGGGTCAATTCTGATGCTGTATATTATTATGGACTTTAACAATGTTTAATTTGTTAAGATTATTTTATGGGACATTTATATTTTTTTATGTTAGATGCCTTAAGGTAAGAGGTAAAACAAAAAATGTACAATCCAGGGATTACATTGGGCCACAAAAAATATAAAGAATTGGCAAATAGGCCATACCAAAATTCCCACATGAATTTAATTCCAAAAAATACTATTTTTATTTCTAAAATTACACAAGAAAAAAATACATACTACATAATGTGTGCTAGTCAGTGGAGGTTGGTTAAAGTGATGGTAATGTAATGGGGCTTCTCACGCAGCGTTACCAGCCCATAGTCACTAAATTCTGCTCATTAAAATGACAAACCCAAACACACAGTTACTCAGGCGTGATCTTCAGCTGTGTATGGCATCTGGCCCTGACGCACCTCCGCCCCCCAACTCCCTAGAGCATCACGCACAAATACACACACACACACACACACACACACACACACGCATGCGCGCACACACACACACACACACACGCAGAGAGAGTAACCCCAATCAAATTTTAAAACAATCAGCATTCCTTTCATTTCCAATTTAGTCACCTGCCACAGCCTCCTATTAGTGTCCACTATGATACAATATTAGAGGTTTTTAAATGAGAATGGTGTCTTCCTCCCCTTCAGTCTGAAGGAGTTTTCTACATTTTCCCCAGTCAGCCTCTCACTCCATCCGTCAGCCTCGTCCATCCTGATTATCAGGAGACACCAATTTCAAAGAGACATCTTAATAGCGATGTCAACGTATTAATTAGAAGTGTTAATGAGCTAAAAGCAACCCAAATTAAATTAATGCAGCAATAGACAGAGAGCGAAATTAGCTTCAATTTCTGTAAATGATTCTGAAGTGTGCACAACGTATCAGCCTGTCTGAACATTCCCATCCCCCAAAGCTAATCAAGAGCTACATTGCAATTAGCTGCTTAATTAAAGCAACACTCTGCTTGAAAATCCAGCACAATTAAGTAATGGCTGTTATAGCATGAAGACAGACTGTATTTTTCTTCTGGAGGAAAAAAATAGAAAACAACATATTCTATCCCTAATGGCCTGCAGGGGATTGAGACAGCCAAGATGTGCCAAGATGGAGAGGTTTCTATCTCACGCTTCAATGGGGATCTTTGCTCCAGCTGGAAGCCTTGTGAATCAATGACAGCAAGGCAGATCAAACTGCCGTGCCCAGGGTTGCTAAGACATCTGAATTGGCACTGACTGGGGTGACTGTGTCCTAATCACCAGTTCTGTTTTAGCAGCTCAATGGCTTCCAGTTGGACAGAGGAGCTCCAGACTATTGACACTTTGCACATATTTCAGCAGTGGACCTGTTACTGATCCCTGTGGCTGTGGACACTGTTGTCCATCAGTCCCTGCTGGTGTGGCTGGAATCTACCAGCACTGAGGGATAAACAGTCTCAGAGCCAAAGGAAAAAGTGGCTGTAGCTTTATATTGACATTTGTTTAGATATCCATAAATATGATTTCTTTATCACAAAAGAAATAATGTAAACATATAACCAACACAAATTGGGTGTCTAATTAAATTACTATGGGCCAATTAGTACCTGAAATTGAAATGTCCTTTATATGAGTGGTGTTACAAGTGGCAAAAGATTTGTTTATGGCGAATGTAATGAGGGGAGCCTATAGGTAAAGTAATTTGAATTGCTTATTTCTAGTTATAAATTGCAAATATACATTTGAGCAGATCAAAGAAGGCTCAGTTTAAATTAGCTGGAAACTGACAGTGAACAGTACAACTTACCTGGAGCAGGATGTATCATTTGACAGAGACTGTGTCCCAATTCCAAACAACATACTAACTGTATAGAGTATGTAAAATATTCTTATGTATACATGTGCTGATGTCTTTCTATACATTGTACTTTCTTATTTGTTTGTTGACATATTTTCCTGGATCTGTCTTACCACTAGTCTGAATTATTTTGCAGCTGTCAGTAGCTGATCCATTTTCATTGTGCATTTCATCATGGGACAATAGTGTCCATCAAAGGCATATTTAATAGTGTTTGGATTACGCGTACTGACTTTTTAGAGTAATCATAATGTCACTTTGTGAATCTTAACCTGGTTACATGAACATACTACAAATCCTGGTTAAAGTTTGGATGTATGGAATTGGGACACAGCTCATGTTTTATCAGAACTGGGACGTTGTCAGACGGATTAACAAATGTAGAAACACATAGGTGGTGTCCAAATTCTTGGATCTTTTTTTCCTCTGATGAGTAACACCTTTCAGATCCTCCTAAATGTTGCAATAACTGTACCAACAGAAAACACAACCTTATTTCTGACTAACAAAAAAGCACAGTCTATGTTCAAGTGAGGAACCCCCCTGCTACTCAGTTATTTTCTGATTTTAAAAGTGCCTGAATGAGTGGTGAGCTGTGATTAACAGCCTTCTCTGAGGTGTTGTCCAGGGACTGTGGTGTAAACGCTATCCTTCAGCAGGTGTAGGCCACAGCAGAGCATATGCCGTCAGGTAACCAGGCTGGTTTGCTCTACAGAGACTCCACTGTGATCGTTTCCCTGGGCCTGCTTCTGCTGGGAACCAGTGTCACTCACAAACACCATCTGCCAGAAAACAGGTCCGCCTGCTTAGAGTATTTATCAGCAGGTCAAGGAGTGGTGCCTTCCTCTCAAAAAAAAGCTCCACACCTGCTGAAGAAAACAAAGGGAGAAGGCGCTTTGCACTGCTTTTATAGCTCCTAATTTCTTCTTTAGGAATCAGCCATGTAAACATAAAACAGTAAAAGCACTAGGCACAGGAGATGGCTCAGACCCCGCAGTGCTCCAGGATACCTTTCCCTTTGCTGAAGAGAGGGGAAAAGACACCTGAAGTGTTTGACGCTAAATTAGCTTTTCAAAGACAATAATTAGACTTCTCCCCCTAAAGGTAAATTACCTGCTAACCAACTGAACTGGGTTCTAATTATAGAATCTTGCCTCTGAGCCATTGACAAGGATCCTTGTTCCTAGCAAGAAGATGTAAAACACATTAAAAAAAAAAACATGTTGAAGTGGTAAAACCTACAGAATACAGAGTGGAAATATGCCCTGTGCTCCCATTGCTCTAACACAGAACTGAACAAGTGAAGTCACTTGCATAACTGCAATAACCTTTAGAGGATTTAAACAAGATAATTTCATACAGCAACCAAATGGCAGCTATCGTTTCTTATGTGTATTTTGACAGAGGAGGTTGACTGAGCAACATTGGATGGGTGACAGCTAGGTACTTATCTGTGCTTTGCATATTTTGCAGTTGATGTCATGACACTGCAAATTGATTTGTAAGACACACAGTCAGTGACAGAATATTGAATATTTACGCTTGCCATGTAATAAAACCTGTCTGTGATGGGGAGGGTTCGTTGGCCTTTAGGTCTAGGTAATTTCTCATTGTTCTGCTGGGTTGAATGCTGAGCCTCCCGCAAGGCGGCACTGTGGCTGTGGATCTCTGCAAAGCCACAGAAAAGGGACACACATTTGAATTCATCATCCATGTTGATAGCCTGCCACTAATTAATATGTAAATTTAACATTGTTTGTTTGCTGATGTGTCAAACTTTGATGTGAGGAGTGGTTTCCAGGTTAACAGAGATTTAGTGGAGATTGAGGGCTGGAGACCTGCCACATACCCCAACCAGCCTGTAATCGAATATTTTATTTAAATACATCGGCTAATACCGTATGTCTCCACAGCTTAGAACCTGGGAGACAGGCTAATGATATTTTATTAAGCCAGAGTAATTGAGGATCCCATCAAAATATGTAATTAAACACTTAAGCATAATTATCCAACACAGTAGGAACCCGAATGAATTAATTAAAAAAAACGTCAATACATCAATTTATTTGAATTCCTTTGTCCCTTTTTTACTTGTAATAATTAACATTTTAATTGCCTTAATTTGTGATGAGTAAAGGAAATTCACACTTTATTCAACACCAGCAATAAAGCAAGAAATTTGAGCTCACAGGAATGTGTGCACAGGAAAATGATGACTGTTAGCCTCATACAGCTCATTGCAGCTGAGAGAAGGAAAAAGTGTTTAAATGTTTTGGGGGGTTTTTGTGGAGTAAAAGTGGGGGATGTGTTGGGGTGTGTATCCATCTGTGTGTGTGTGTGTGTGTGTCTGTCTTTGCTTGCTTGCTTGCCTGGGTATATGTTCATTATCAGCAGGCTGCCTGGGTTTGATGCATACCTGGAGAGCAACTTAATAGCCTCAGGCCACTACTACATGTCAGGCCATGAGAAAGATACACACACAAGACAGAGGAACATCGCTGGCCCCGATGGAGCCATTTACCTTTCTCCAAGTAGGTTCAAGATATTAATTAAGATAAATCTACCTCAATTCACACATTCTGCCATCTGCCTATTTATCAGAATTATGTTAATCATTTCTGTAGGGCAGAAGAATTATTACCCATTTTGTACGTAATTCATATTAACATTCAGAACTAAATTATTTTGCATTCTGTTCCATATGGACTCCTAACACCATGACATCTTTTCAGCGTACAATAGTAAAATAAGTGACACATTCATAACACATACAGAGAGCATGACAGCACTTTCCCTCCGGTACTCCAATATGGAAATGTATCCATTCTTATCATGCACAGCCTCTTAGGATTTATTCGTCATGATGCACCTCGTGCATTTCAGCAGATTTAAACAAAACAATAATCTTACGATGATCCGTTCTGTCTCGGTGGCTGTGATTTGAAGTGATTCAAGGCTACTTTTTTTTTCTTTTGGCCAATAGATGAGCTAGTTAATTAAACTCTGAGGAGATAATTAAGATGAGACGGCTGCTTGAATCACTCCGGTCATTCTGTCATTATCTGGGGCAGGCTGACAGGTGGCACAGGCCTGCATCAGGTGACAGCTCAGCCAACAGATCGCACAATATGATGGTGTGGGCAAATTTTATAGCATCCCCTGGTGCAAGACACTCCTGCAAACCCATATGTCACAGAAATGTACTGTAGATCTACAGAGTTGTTTGACTTCTCAGCTTTCTCAGCTTTGAGTTTGAGGCTGTGTGGATGCTTCTGGCCGATGCCACGTCTGGGTCAGAGTTGGGGTGTGGAAGGACAGTGCCAGGGCTAAAACAGGGCAGATCATACTCCTGCACAAGCCAAGGACTAATGAGGGTGAGGACGGGCCAGGCGATGCTATGTGATTAAATTTAGATCTGGAGGGAGATCTTGACCCATGGTGGCCTACGTCTAAGTGACATTTACCCAAGAGAAACGCACTGCAGCTGAGGCTTATTAACCTTTTATAGATCTAAGCACTGCCGCCTGTCTTAATTGGCAATTGGATTATTAAATAGACCAAATTCAGAGTGATTTGATCCAACAAGGTCTACAATGTGGAGGCTATTTTGAAAGGTCCGGTCTACGACAATGTGTGCATCCGATCCATCTAAGAGGTTCAGTCTTCTAAAGTAAATTCATTAGCTATTTCAGTGACATGATAATGAACTAAATTGGGGTAATTACAATAATGTTTTAGCCAAGTTTGCAAAGCAAAATATGTTGACTGAATTGTCTCTGATCTTACTGAGAATTTTCATATTAATTGGGAGTGTTAAGCTGTCTTTACAATTCTGTTGCTACATTATTTTCATGGCTGGACTGTAAGAGGGTTTACCTTTATATGTATATATATCATAGCTCTATTGACCTGTTAAATCATATTGTTGATACCTTGTTTGTCTTTTTAAAAAATATTGTATCACATTGCAAATATTTTACCATATCACATTATTTTAACAACAGTATTGTATTTTATTATAAGTAAGGGGTGATTTTTCTGGAGTATCATCTTTGCACTAAAAATATGAAGCCAAAAGGTTTTTCATAGTATGATGCATGTTTTACTCCACTTACTGTTAACTCAGTCCCATAAGTTGATGCGTTACATACATACAAGTCACATACCAACAATCAGCTACAACATCTCGACCACCTGTGTAAAATTGTGTAGATTTCCCTTTTGCCACCAAAACAGCCCTGACCCGTCGAGGTATGGACTCCACTAGACCTCTGAAGGTGTGCTGTGGTATCTGATCACCAAGACGTTAGCAACAGATCCTTTAAGTCCTGTAAGTTGCAAGGTGGGGCCTCCATGGATCGGACTTGTTTGTCCAGCTCATCCCACGACTCATTGTCGTGTTCTTCCAACCTTTCCTGAACCATTTTTGCAATGTGGCAGGGCACATTATCCTGCTGAAAGAGGCCACTGCCATTAGAGAATACTGTTTCCATGAAGCGGTGTACTTGGTCTGCAACAATGTTTAGGTAGGTGGTACGTGTCAAAGTAACATCCACATGAATGGCAGCACCCAAGGTTTCCCAGCAGTACATTGCCCAAAGCATCACACTGCCTCCACCGGCATGCCTTCTTCCAATAGTACGTCCTGGTACTATGTCTTCCCCAGGTAAGCGACACACATGCACCTGGACATCCATATGATTTAAAAGGAAACATGATTCATCAGACGATGCCACCTTCTTTCATTGCTCCATGGTCCAGCTCTGATGCTCACATGCCCATTGTAGGCACTTTCGGTGGTGGACAGGGGTCAGCATGGGCATGGTGTGTTCTGACACCTTTCTATCAGAACCCGCATTAACCTTTTCAGCAATCTGAGCTACAGCAGCTCTTCTGTTAGTCTGGACCACACAGGCCAGCCTTTGCTTCCCACATGCGTCAGTGAGCCCATTCACCGTTTTATCTTCCTTGGACCACTTTTGGTAGGTACTGACCACTGCAGACCGGGAACACCCCACAAGAGCTGCAGTTTTCTGACACAGTCGTCAAGCCATCACAATTTGGGTCTTGTCAAAGTCGCTCACATCCTTCTGCTTGCCCATTTTTCCTGCTTCAATACATCAACTTAAAGGACAAAATGTTCACTTGCTGCCTAATATATCCCACCCACTGACGGGTGCCATTATAATGAGATAATCAATGTTCTTCACTTCACCTGTCAGTGGTCACAATGTTTTGGCTGATTGGTGTATATGCTGTATTATTTGACTCTGTATCATATTATATGCCTTGCAGCACTAATGTTTGTTTTTTGATGTTGAGAAGCTGTGTGCTCATCTTACATTGCAGGTAGAAAACCTGATCCAAATGCAGCTTAAAGATTTTAATCATCAGTTTAATTGTGATTATTATTTGCTGATACACAGTTTACTTACTCAATGAGTCTAACGGAAAATAAATACAGCAGATAAAGTGGCTAAGCCAAAAATTATTAGTACAACATCTTCCCAGAAGCTCTAAAACTAGTGCCTGTCTTGTGGTGTTGATGCAGATATTCATTCAGAACAAGACGGCCACTTTTATGGACTTCTTACAGTCAGCTAAGATGACCGACAAGCACTGGGAACATTAGTTTTGTGACACAAGTCCCATACATCAACTGTCTTTTGACAAGTAAGGGAGGGGATCAACATATTCTAAATGAGTAGACATAATCCCACTGAATGTGGAGTTAAGCCATTTCATAATTAGCAGATTTTCTAATGTATGCCAGGCTTTAATGACCTTTGCAAATGAGAATGGTTGTTTGAATTTCCATCCTTCACATCGTTTTATCCCTGCCATATCTGCCTGATAGAATGAGTGCACCAGTTGATGATATGCACAAGCTTAATGAACAAGTGCACACACTTCTGAATGGAAACTGATGGGCTCACACCAGGGAGGATTGGAAATGCATTTCCACACCTTGCATATCATCATCATGCCCATAAGTGGTGTCTCTCTGACCCATTAACAATGCATTTCAAGCCTTTTCCTTCAATTAGGTACACTTCTCACTCAGATTTTGCTCATCACAATGCTATTAGCATACTATAGCATAAAAATATACTAGACGTCTATAGCATCACAACCTTTTAATGGTAAATGACCAAATTATCAATCGTGCAGATGACAATCACCCTCCATAGCCAGATAATGTTGTTCTCAAGTGTTCCTGTGTGATATATAGCCTGAAACTGAAACTCAAATATATAAAAGCAGCTATGATCAATATTTTTACATTACAAATGGTTCACGTGATTATGTAATGTGACAGTGTTTGCTTGTAGTGATGAGCCCACAGAGAATTATCACCAACTCTGCCTTTGCCCTCAGCTCAACGAAGCCGTTCTATGTTTTCAACTCATTGTTACTGATTACTTACATCTCAGGAAAGACACTATTAAACTCAGAAGATGGATGCTTGGTTTGAACTACACACTACACACTGCCAATGTATCCAATAATTCCATTGTAAAAGAAACATCCTTTTCACATTAGCCCACAGCAGCAACAAAGTTGCAATTGCTAATAGTTTTAACATTCATTCATTCATTATTCATATCGCTTATCCTGAAGGGTCGCGGGCGGGGAGGCGGGAGCCAATCCCAGCTAATATTGGGCGAGAGGCGGGGGAACAACCTGGACTGCTTGCCAGTCAATCACTTGGCAGACAAACACACATTTAGTGGAGACAAACACACATTCACTTCACATTCACACACCGATGGGGACACAGTTGCCATGCTGGCCTCCACCGGGGGCAACTCGGGGTTCAGTGTCTTGCCCAGGGACACTTCGACATGCGGGCAGGAGGAGCTGGGATCGCTAGTGGACGACCGCACTTCCCTCTCAGCCACAGCCGCCCATAGTTTTAACAATTGTTTATTTATAAACACTAGTTTTAACAATTGTATTGTCAAACGCCTCTATTGTTAATTATTGATAAAAATGAAATTCACTTTTGCTGGGGTGGGGGCATGAACTTTTTTCAGTTTGGGGACATGACAGAAAGACATGTGAGAACCACTAACCTACAGTAACAGCATCTTTTTTCTGGACAGAGAGGTTTCAGGATATTTAACTTGCTGGCTAAGCAAAAAAAAAATTATACCACTGATGTATTTAACGTTCCACAGTCTAACTCTGCTCTCGTCAGACGACTGGTAAGAAGCCACGTGGTGGGCTCTGCTCAAAGCCACCAACATTCATCATGGCTTAAATGCTATCAAACTCTAATCTGTCTGGGATTTCAGGTGTGTTAACACAGCTACAAATGCAGAGAGCAAACACTTCAACAGCACTAGATAAATGTCTCAATATATTAACTAGACAATAAACAACCTATTCAATTCCAGGGATTTGCATGAGAAATGTGAGCATTAGCGAACAGAGACAAGTCTTCTGCCTTTCTGCTGAGGGAAAGGATGGCTTCAAACATGATCCTTTGTCAGACGGGATGGGAGACAGAGAGACAGACACAAAAGCCCAGTTTTGGCAGATCTGGGCTCACAATGCCATAGATTAGTAACAGCCTGACCACAGAGCTGAAATAAGCTAATTGCTTAATTAGCTGACCCAATTCTATAATCTTCCTTTTAGCATATTAACAAGAGCTGTGTAACAAATAGTTGTGTTTCACAGGGGTGATGTTTGTTTATGGAATTACAATAATGAGGATCAAATACAAAACATATGTTCAATGGCACTTCTTTTATGGAATCTCTGCTTTAGAAATTCAAAGCATGGTTTGATTTCAGCAACATGGAGGTGATTTTGTTTATGTAAAACTCAATTCCGCCTTTGTCTGATCCAAATGCAAATGATCCTGGTGCTTATTTGTAATTTACATCAATTTTACATCTGCAATGCTTCCGTGTTTTTGTGTTCATGTTGGTTTTTTTCCGCTTGTTTTATGTTAAACAATTAAGTTGCTTCGCGGTAATAGTTTGACCGCCCTCTCAATATTTCTGGACATTTCAGCAACAAGGGATACACGAGAAAAGGGAGGAAAAAAATCTTCTCAGATTGAATGATGATTGAAATGGATTAATTTACATTTTCTGCATGCATACTTTACATACATGATCTTTGCTCAGCACAGGGAGTTCTGGGCAAAAGAGCACTATTTGTACGAGATGAACTCATCTATATGCTAATTCATTGGCATGTAGACCTGCTTTATTTCTTCCATTCAGGACTGTTTACCTATTAGCTCTTATAGATGCAAAGGGAATTGGAATATTAAAACCAAAAAGCTACGGAATACAGAGCATTAGCAGTACATCACCTGTTATTATATTTGTATTACAGTGGCATTTCTGCCCTTTGTTTAAGCTGTAACCATGAGCCAACTTCCAAGACACTTATTACAAATAAAATAAGCCAACTCTTTCACTTAAGTGAGACTTGTTGCCCCTGACAAAGGCAGAGTGGGTTTTCAGAGGTCCTTCAAAGGAGTAGAGCAGACTACACTCTGCTGGAAATCATATGAGCTCTTCTGATTCAAATGAGGAATGAACTGATGCTCAAAGATGGAAAACAACATGGACTGTTTAGCATTTCACAATGTTCTTTTATGCCTCAGAATACAATTCATAACATTAAAAATCAAAAAACCTGACTTAAATATTGTATAGAAACTCAAACACAGCCTTACAAGGAGATGTTTGACAGATCAAGTAACAAGTGATGCCTAAATGCTAATGTAATTTCATATGAACCAGGCTGAAAGAGATCCAATCAACCAGTCCTGATTCAGACAACTGTTGTGTTTAAGAGGATGACAACCCGCTTTCTTATTGTCTATGTAATTCACCAAAATTGCCACTTACAGCCGCTAAGAGCAGGACGTTTCATCTCCAAGCTTCCTCTGGTCTTTGCTACTCATCCTATTTCTACTTCCTCCAAAAGTGCCACCACTTCATTAACCTTGCCAGGCATGAGATAAGAGAGGCAGTGCATCAAAGCTGCCTGCCCACAGAGAGAACAGAGCCCTGCATGTCTCCACTACACAGCAGCCATCACACACTGGCAGATACAGTCCACAAACCCTCCAACGTGCAGAAAAGACCTTTTTTGTTCCAATCTGTCATTCAGATTATTTTTTGTGTGTGTGCAGAAAATCATCATGTTTTAAATATAATTCTTATAAATAAGTGGGGTGAAAACATTTGCTAGTTCCAAAGGCTTTAAGGGAGTTTGATTGGGAAAGAATGCAAAATAATTGGTCTGGGTCAGACTCTTCATTGCCTCAGACCCTGCAGACACTTATTTAAGGTGTCTCATAGCACTCTTGTAAGAGGGTTCAGGTACACAGCACTGTCATCACTATGACCTATACACTTTAAACCTTGAAAATGAGAAAATTAAACAAGAAAAGCATCAAAGCCAACTTCAGCTCGATGAGTAACCACTTCTGACTTCCCCAAAGCATGAAAGTAGATGGTAGGAAATGTATTAACTGAGTCACAACATTGTTTTACTTGCACCACATACAAATCTCTCTGGTGCATTTAATCCCTCTACCCACAGTTTCTCAGAAAGGAGGATATAAATTATTTTCCTTTGGTGGAAACTGCAAATCCCTGTCTGGATTCTGTTAAAAGGCTTAAAATGTCACTAAATGCCAAGGCTGAGACTCCTGCTAACATGTAGGTCTTTAAGACAAGATGTTAAAGCGTTGAAAGTTACCTGAAATTGATGAGGTTAATATTCTTATCGCAAACTGAGGCTTCTGTGAAAGTGGATATTGAAAATAGCCAGGTAACCCTTCATATTAGAGGCTATCATAAGGATTAGCAGCATAAACACCAATTACACATTTAATTGTTTACTGTCAGTAGTATTTAGAAAACATGCTACAGTGCATAAATTAAAAGGATTGGGATGTAGAGGGGGGAATTTGCCACAATATAGTATAAGTATACATCATATACTATATCATCATAAGTATGTATTTCAGTGATGAAGACAAGGAAATGTTCCTAAAATAACAAACTGCTGAATGCTTGCCTGGAAATGAGTAATTTACCATGAATATCCTTCTCTCTCTCTTTATGTCCATATGAATTTCACTGGTATCGAAGTCTCTGTCACTGAAATTTGAAATAGAGGACAAAGAGCCACCTAGCAAATAGGTTTTTTAGACACCATCCTCTGAGTTCTCTGCCAATGTGAATCAGAGGTAAAATACAGTGCATTAAGTCAACCTCTGAGGCAGCACAGAAGAGGGTAGAGTGAGACATTCTGCTATCTATTAAGACTTGCGCTATGTATATATTGTGTTTTGAAGGAATTTCACTGATCCACAAAACCAGCAGGAAAGGATAAGTGTGAGTCCCTAAGACCATGTGGTAAGCAACTGCAGTGCAGAATCTCAGGCAAGTTGAAAGTTGCTGTGCCGTTAAGGAGAAAGTCTGGCAGAATCCTGCATGCCCGCTGATAACATGGTTGGATTAAGGATGTTTAAGGGAAGTGAAAATTATTCATTTGAGATGGATGAAAGCTGCACTTGTCAAGTCTACCAGTCATGCACTTTATACATTTCATTTCCACTAGCCAGCATGCATAATTTCCCCTCAATGCAAATTTCGACACATTGAAAATTGTGAGCATATTTACCCCGCTCCCTTAACACATTCTCTGACACAGAAAATGGATCATCTCTATTGAACAGGGAACAAAACAATGCAATTTTGTTTGTTTGAGAATATAATTTTGTGCAGGAAGATAGAGGAACAAGACTCCGTAGAATACAAACAATAGCTTTCATTTGAAATCATGCCTGAATCAAAAAGAATGACATCTATGGAAATAATTTTAGCAAATGTCCAATATTCGAAAGAGACTTCATGTTTTGAGTGTAATTACTGGTTTAAGTCACAAAAGTCTCGGCCTCAGTGTTGGTCTAGGAGCCTTGTAACTGAGAATATATACTGTATATCTGTCTCTCTATACAAATATTATGATCTCTCTGATGAGAATTAAGTCTCCAGCCTGGATGGCCAATAAATTAGAGGCACGCTTCTCGTTTACTCATCAGAACTAATGAGCCTGATAAAATTACCTCGAGGATCATAATTACAGGCTAGTGGCAGAGACTCTGGCAGGGACTGGAATAAGATGACACACACACACACACACAATTTAGATTGTGTTGCAAGTGGCAGCATACAACAGCAAACCTAAAACACCACAAAGCACTCACGTCTCATTAATAGAATAACAGACTAATATCAATGTGCACAAGCAAAGATTATGCATTGTACACATTCATTCAGGAAGAATATACAATTCAGCTAATGAGACATATAGAAAACTACACAGTTTGACATCACATTTAAAACATTTACAGGATTAACATAATGTAAGGTGCTGAACAATATTACAATTTCCACCTTTTTGTCAGAGCAGTTCAAACAGATTTTACCACCCTTTTATAAAGATTAAGCACTTCATCGGTAATGGCATATTTTAATGAACGATGGCAGCCTGGACACAAGAGCTCACCTCAGAGGATTCCATTTCATCACACATTCACAGGATGAATTGTTTTACTTATGAATATTAATGTCCCTCTAATTTGAGGCTGTTGTTAATGCTTGTCGCTAGGAGCTTGGCAAATCAGGTCCCATTCCTGTTAAAACCATGTATTAGACACCCCCCTGACACTAAGCCCTCGCCTTTGATTCTTAATTGCAGAAGTGCAAGCATTTGCAGTAGACGGGGCGCAAAGCTTTAATTAACTAATATCACACATTCAGTCTTGACTGTCACACACATCACGGATGGCATTTTGTACCAATATCATCCCCAACTCTGCTCAGCTAGAAAGACTGTGTTCCAAGTTCATGATCACAATTTCATGCATCTCAAAATGAGGGATATCTAGTTTATATGTAGCTGCAAAATATTGACGCCAGTGAATTATCTTGATGCCATTCTTGAAAAACCTTATTAAAAGCATAAGTTGATGTAGCTCTGATTACCGCACAGCTTTAATGCAAAGGAGTCGCAGCATTGTTGGTTTCTTACTGGAAGCAACGTCTGATATTGGCAGTCGTTTGAATCAACAGTCATTGGTGAAGCTGCATGAGAAGCGGAGTGCTAAGACGTTCAGGGATGTGTTTAAATAGAAAGATGTGTGCCAAAGAAAGCTGTTATTAAGTAAATAATTCACATTAATCTTCAAAGGATTTATTGGACAACAGATTTCAAGTTTAAAAATACTATAGAGTACGAGTACATTCCATTCAACAACACTTAAAATGCAACATTAGAGTACATTCCTTACAGACACTTCGAATACCATTTTCACACACGAGTGACTCCACACATCATTTGAACATTTAATAGCTCAGGTACGGAGCATTTCTGATGCAGATATTAGTAAAGAGTAATGTTTAATTAAACCCGGTTTGAAGATAAAGAGCTCAATACAACCTATAGTTTATAAGCCTTCCCCGGCCATAAGCTACAGCTCTACCTAATCCTCTTTCACATAACATTATTGCATCAGCACAGCTGAACATTTTTGCAGCATTTATAAAATTAGCAAAGAAATTAACTGTCCGTACTGTGGCAAATTGGATTTCCAAGTTCTTGCCTTGTGATACAGCATACCCAGGCTGCCACCTACAGTACAGTGAGAGAGAGGGACCGCAGTCTGCAACATGTGTGGCTCTCCATTTTACACTCCACAGCCATTCAAACTTACTTGTCAAGGCATTTCACGTGCTAATATCCTTACAGGAATTTTGTTAAAATCCAATATTAAATGAATACTAAAATAATTTCATTTGGGATCAAGACTGTTGAAGGATTCCCCATTTATTCTGCTCATGTGTATTTGCATGTAGAACAGCCAGTGTTTCCTCTGTAATTTCTACATTTTGACAACTTGTGTTTTTAACCCTCAACATCCAATTTTTTTGAACCAGTGCAAGTGGACTTGCTAAAGTAAATAATGTGATACCTCATTCAATAAATACAGTGTCTTTACATAAACATTCAGGAATAATTTTTCTTGTGACACTCCACTCGTCTGCTGCGGTCGAACCAAGATAACTGAAATCCTCGCAGTTGCATTTGCCATATAATTAAACACCACTATCTTTTTGAAAAAAACATGACACCTCTTGTGAAAAAAGCAAAGATTGAATCATAAGCTATTTAGAAATTCTCACTTCACTTTAGTAACATCAAACAAAGAACTGAAAGTGAACGTCAAAGAAAAACGTGTGAAAACAAAGTGAAACTTTTGAAATACTCAACATGACTTGATCCATTGTGCTTCCTAATTTGACCTTATTTTTCTTCATTTGCCTTCATGTTTGCACACCATGTACTGCAGTACTTAAATATAAAAACGGACAATGATAAAATAAGACAAAGACTTTCAGTTCGGCATGAAAGTTTAGTAAAATTTGCCTCGAGCCTCATTCCACTCGTCTTTTACTTCTTCGCCTGAACAGTTTTGAGATGGAGGATTTACTCTTTTTTTTGGCCTTCTTAACTCCTATTCAAGAAAAAGGGGTATTTTAGAGTGATGCACTCAAATTGGAAAAGCTCATCTAAAAATAAAAGTATTTTATAAAATACTTACCAAGATTTCGCATCATTTCATTTAACTGCTGATCCTCCTCCTCTTCCCTGAAATTGTTAAAAAAAAAAACTCTGGTTAAGCATTTTGTTTGCATATCAAGTTGTTATATTACCAATATTGCTCTGCATTAGTGATCACTCCTGAAATGTAAACATTAATTACAAAATGCATCATGTTACCTCAGCCTGTCTTCATCCAGAACCTCCACAATCGCATTCCTGCCGTCCACAATCTCCATCAGTCTCTGCATCAACTTCTTCTCCCGCAGTTGCTCCTCTTTGGACTTTAAGTGATCTGTGATACCAAGATGACAGACTTTAGTGCTGGAAGAAGAAAGTAACAGCGCTGATGTTGAGAGGAGAGTCTGTAAAATCTCTTACCTGGCTTCTCCAGCAGCCTGCGAAGTTCCCCCTCCACACCTGGCTGCTGCTGCTCCAGCTCCTGAGTCCTGGCTCTGACATATGAAATCATTAAGAATGTTAAAATAAAAAGGCAAAGCTGAGTAATAAAAAAAAAAGAAAGGCGGTTAACAATTATAACCAAAGCAAACAAACGATTTCAGATACAATAATGGATGACATCTGCCCTTCAGGTTTTAAGCTATAAAACAATCACTCACATGTATACAAGCTCTGATTCCTTTCTAATGTACATCTGCTTTTTTCGAATGAGGTTGAACCAGTCAACCATCAGTGGGTCCATCAATATGTCCCCCTCTCCCTCTGAAAGACAACACATTTTAAAATTATGTTAGTAATGCACAAGATATGATATATAGTATAATCTTCAATATGGTCAGAGTGTAATGTAATTGCAAATGATGAGCATTTCTCATGGTTTTCTGACATTTTATGTAGTATATTACTACAGTAAATACACAAGCCCCAGCACTGCCAACTATATTATAATGCTTTATCTAGTATATGCTACCCACAAACATTGTCTTAATATGCAGGGGATGTAGAGCAACACAGAGGGAATACATGATGAAGTGCAGATTTGTCTTCATCACTTATTTAAAATTGATTTAGCATACATCCAGTGAAGATTAGCTTTAATTTGATTAAAGATCTTTGGAGTCTAAAAAAGGATCACACTCCAAATGTCCCTACACAATAAAACACCCAAAGTACAGTGAAGCTTTACAAAGACAGCAATTAATACATAAATCTATAATGTTAAAGGCTTTTTAAATATTTTCCTAAAACAATAATCAAGGTTTAGGGATTGCTTTGGTCCACCACAGTATTATGATGCTTCACAGCTTGCATTTTCTACTTTATCAAGTCAGGCTGGACTACCCAAGTAGGTGGATCAATAGATTTTTTGAGTGTCTATTTGCCAATCCCCATTAGTGACTAATCAATTGACACACACACGACAAAGTAGTCTAGATTCTACCACTACCAGAACAAACATTTGATTCGGAATTGATCTTGTGCTAGGGTTTAGTTTTTATGACGACAAATTCCAGTTGAGAAGTAGATGATCTCCTAGTAGGTGTGCAATTGATGTCAAATTCTGGCCAAGCGATTCCATGCTCAAGCTTCCTGGGTGGCACGTAGGAAAAGTTTGCAATCAAATAGAATGGGCTGTCTGTGCCTCTCACCTCATTTGGCTGTAGAAATGGTAATAGAAATGGCAGCTGTTTACACAGATACAATAAATTATCAAAATGTGCATTGAGGTTAATCATTGCAAGAGAGCAAAATTGACCACTGCAATGACATCTTTTGCCTCAGAATAATATTTTCAATTGTTTTTGACATGTCAACATTAAATTTTATTTGCATGTCTAAAACAAATAAAAGGGGAGGAAGTGGGAAATTTTGGTGCAGGGGAAGAGTGACAAGAAAAAAAGTACCTTCCTCACAGCTGCGGAGTTTCTTTTCCAGCTCCACACCTCCCTTCTCCAACTGAGCCAGGTTTGTCTCAATATCATTCAGCTCACCCTCAATCTGCTCCAATGGAATATAATAAGACTTCACCTGATATAAAACAAAAGAACTTAACAGTCACAGTCAAGTATAGATAACTTTAATTTGAAAATTCCTACTTTGGCCATTTAAACATTGAGGAGGTCGTCCATTTTTTTTTTTTTTAAAGGGGAATGTAATGAAAGCATATTTGTAGAGCTGTTAATTAATCTCTTAAGAGACTTAATGGAGGGAACTTACAGAGGGTGACCTCATTTCAGTCCTGGAGGCGTTGGTGGATGACAAATACTTTCCCTTTTTAGCGCCTAAGAGGTAGATAAAATAGGATTAGATAGTCCTTTCATGGCAGATTTTTAGAAAAGCATTGTCACATATGACCAACTGATTTATTTTCAGTGAAAAATGACTACTCATATGAAATCAACACGATGATTGAGGCCATGTATGTATGGCTTTGATGGTGATATTGTTAAATTAACCTGACGGATTTCCGTGATTGGCTAGAGCAGTCGTTGAAGAGGAAATAGATTCCACAGCTGGTCTGGGTGGGGATTTCACAGACGAGTTACGTCCATGTTTAAAACCTAAAATACGGACAGGAAGGTTTACATGCTGTAGATATGCAAGTTCAAAGTTCAACCCTCTAATGCCTTTTTTGGTTTTCTGCAAAAAGCATGCAACAGCACATATGTCTGGGAATCAGTGTGTGTGGATGTTGCTTTGTGAATTTTTAGCCATGCTTAGCGGTGTGGCAGGATGGCAATGGCAGTCAGTCTGTGGGACAGTCCACCACTTTGGTCCAGACTGAAATATCTCAACAACCTTTGAATGGATTGCCATCAAACCAATCCATTGAAGCTAAATGACTTTGGGGTCATCTGTCCTGACTGCAACTTTAGCTTTTTCAGTGAAAAAGAATGTACACTACCTGCTCAGCAACAAGCAGCCGACAGACACAGTTAGAGACTAGACGGTGAACATAGTGGAGCATTTAGCAACTAAAGAGCCAGATATTTCCCTTAAGTTGATAAAGACCAAAAACAGAGCTAAAGGAGTGAATATTGGGCTTTGGAAAATAGTCCATTTATAATTAGATTGTAACGTTACACAGCTTAATTTTATACGGAAACTGCCCAAACAAACTAAAAATAAATATATAAATAATAATAATAGTTACAAGAACTATATTATATACCAAAATGCATTAAGGCACTAAAGAGTGTACATTCTGAACATATAGCTTTTTGATATCCAACACTCATCTAATACAAGTTGACTCCACTAGTAGACAAATGACTCTTATTATAATGTACAGAAGTGACTTACCAAGGTTTCCAGAACCAAGCTGAGGTTTCAGCGGAGAGGATTCCCTAAAGTGTGCAGGATCAAACAGAGCAAAGCTAACTGGAGGTACTGCAGGTGTTGGAGTCGAGGGTGGCCCTGTTGTACTGATGGAGACATTGGAGGAAGTCGAGGACATGAAAACAGGCTTACGTTGCTCAGTAAAGGCATCAGCATCTCTGTAAAAAAAAAAAAAATGATAAGTGTGTCACCATTTAAATAGGGTGTAAAAGTACAGCATTTATCAGACACAGGTATAATAATAATAATAATACACCTATAGACTTAACAAAAAGAATGAAAATTTAAGAAAAAGGCCTCACCTTTTATCTTGTAATGATAAAGGGTGGTGAAAACAATGGAGGAATCATCAGCAAGGATTAGAAATGAGAGATTCTAGTGTTAGAGTAGGAAAGGTTCAGGCCTGGCACTCCTTGGGGCTTGCTAGGATGCGGGACAGAGCTAGTGGCTGCACTCTGAGCCAGTCAACATTAACAGAGAAGGACGAAGCTCGATGAGTCTGCATTCTGGAGAGTGAATAAGCTGAATGGTCAGGGATGTTTAAAGACAAATCTTTCAAGCCGTTTTATTGTCCACCTATGTGACCTTCCCACTTCCAAAGTGAGTTATGAAATACTTACTTTAGACCTATCTCAGTTTTCAAATGTTTGAACTTTGATTGCCACTCGTAGACTGGATCTGCAGACAAATGATTTAGACACAAATAGTTGAGTTAATGAAAATAAAAGCATGATGCCAAAGGAAAGCTTATGACTACATCTGTTGAAATAATTCTTAATTTAAAAAACAGGGACACATTATCACATTGCCTTTTATCTGACATCTGTTTTAGCAATGAAGTGTGCACTCAAAGCAGTTCTACTTCCTGTACACAAACAAAAGACTCCCTTGACATTTCTGTGTGTCACACTCACCTGATAATAAGCAGATGATAATGAGTGAAGCTACTGGTTTAATTGTCTAGCCTCTCATAATGTCAATGCACTAAATTAACTAATCTTCACCTGCACATATGTATTAAAGTCCCAAATGATGCTCTAACCTGTGCATGAGAAACTTTCTATGGCAAAAGATGATCTTGACTTCCAAGTAATGTCCATCGTCAATACTGTATGTGGCCCATATTAACAGGCAATATAATTACCTTCCATGACAGGGAGACTTCAAAGACGATAATTTGACGACCATTTATATTAGAAACCAACAGTAATTGTGATTCTATCTAAAAAGTCACAGACTGTCAGGATGCTGCAGCCATGCATGCACATCCAAAGAGGATGACAGTTACTATGAAAGTTCATTAAAAGTGTGGGACAGAAATTAAAATGTCAGTAGCCAACATTGAGCTAATGTCATGCTAAATGCACTGGCTGTATAAATAGGGCAAACATGACAAAAGGGCTTTGTTTTCTGTGAATGCGTTCTGCGACAGAAACAATTGTGTGTGTGTGTGTGTGTCTGGGTGTGGGTGTGTGCGTGGTGGTGGGGGGTTGGCTGGATGTCAAATAATGGATCAAGAACAACTGAAATGAATTTAGTAGCGCTTGCCTTTGGCAGATGTGTGTACAGTTGTTGGCCTTGTGTTGTCTTTGTTGATGGCCTTCAGACATGGTGATTCCTTATTGTTTGTCTGGCTGGTGGAGGGCTGGACTGCCCAGCTTCCTGCTGGGCCTTGGCTGCGTTTATCCTTTCTCAAACTGGGGCTGTCTGCTAAACTTGGCTCATCTCCAAACCTGCAGAGAGAGAAAGTCATCACCATCAGCCTTAATAACAAAAGTCATTACAAAACCATACAGACAGTGGGAAAGACTGGACAAGGAAAATCTATTTGTGGCCACAAAACGTATACAGTATACTCACCGTCTCTCTGCTGATCGGATGGTGAATGGACGTTTGTTGTTGTTGTGGTTGCAGTTTTCGTCAGCCAATTTCTTTCCAATGGTTGTCCTGGCTCTGTTCTTTTCATCATCAGGACTCAGTGGGATCTTGGGCCTTCCTAAAACACTTGAGGGCTCTGCAGGCTTCCTGTTACCTGTTGAGGCCACTGTGACTGGCGGTGCAGCCTGGAAAAACCTCTGACGGGCCGACTGCGTTTTCTGGGCTGAGGCTGTCCAGGACTGGGAAGGTGGAGTAGGACTGAATGGCTTCACAACAATATTCAGCGGAGCTGACAGCACAGAAGAGGGGCGTGGTGCAGGCTCGGTCTTGCTGGCACTATTTAATCGCCCAGCTGAACAGGCGGGTCCGTTTTTGATCTCAGCCTCAGAGGAGGAAGGTTTATAACTGTTCTGGTGGGAGTTACAGATAAAAGTGTCTGGATTCTTCCCAGTTTTGTAGCCTCCTGTGTGTAGCACGCTGGAGCATTCACTGCATCTGGTGGAAATGTATTAACAAAAATTATGAATTCAATAAACACAGTACATGACAGGTAAGTATCAATGAATATTGATTCAAGTCTTACTTGAAACAGCTTCTGTGATAAAGCTTGCTTCCCACAAAGTGCCTCTGAACCAGATGAACGTGACTCTTGCATGCAGCGCACTTGCTGTTCAGAGTCCCATTTTTGTTGCCGTTTTCTGCCAGAATTGCCTTCTGTAAAAGAAAGCTAAAACTGAGATAATGCTCCATCCAAAAAAGGTATTAGACTTATCAACATTGACCTAACCTGCTGAAGAATAAAAATGTCATTAAAGCAGTGAAAGTGTAAGACAACAAAGACGTATTGTAAACACAGCCATAACTTGTTTGATGATGCGTTTTGACATGAGTACTGACCTGAACAGCAACTCTGGCCAACTTGGGTGAGGTCTGAGCAGTGAGAGTGGAAGGTAAACGATTCTCAATGGCAGTTTTAGACACAAAGGTTTTGGCAACCACTGGAAGATTTTTCTTCTCCGATGGCTCCTCCTTGGAGCCCTCTGCTGGCCTTTTTACACCTCCCACTGAGGAAAAGTAAAACACTATCAGTGGCAATCATCACACTCTAGCACAGAAGAAAAGGAATATTCCCCAATCTAAACCAAAAAAATAAATATGTAAGAAAAAGCTCTGACTTTATGAAAATCTTATTGGTTAGAAGATGGACAACTCAATCTTAGCTATATGGTTTCTAAGGATATTTGTTCTCACTGGGAGGTCGTCCTTTGAAGTAGTTGTAGTACTGGGAGACATAGGTAAGAATGCTCAGCCTGTCTGGGATCCTTAAAGCCACCATGTCTTCTGCATCTAACAAAGCTGGGATCCCCAACTTCTCCTCTGCGACCTGAAAAGCCTTGACAGAAACAAAAATAAATTAATTTTAACCAAATGCCATCAACTCTTGCCAAGACAATATTTAATGGTAGTGTATGATGGACCAAGTAAACAAATCTGAAGCATTTTTGCCATATAAAAACATGGTATCCACTGGGCGCAGTAATGTCAACTCCTACAATTACAGCATGTGTAAAAATGTCAGACAATACAATCTCTTTAAATAGACGAGCAGCAGTCTGTGGCTCGGCCCAGAGAGGTCTGAAAAGGGCTGTTTAATGAATAGCCCACTTCCTGTGAGCTACTAGGGATAAGAAAAAGGATGGAGATATCGGGGCATTGTTTAGGATCAGCCTGGACATGCTCATTAAATTTAAAGCAAAGCCTTACTGAATACCTAGTCTGTCGATATAAAAGAAAAGCAGCGAAAGCTGAAAACAAAAGCAGGTTTTGCTACAAACAGACACTTTTCAGCAACTCGTGAAATAACCACCTGTAAGAAACATGACACTATTCATGAAATATAGAAGGGTGTGAGTTACCGTGCTAGTCACATTCTCAGGTTTCAGTACGGGGAGCATCTTCAACAGTTGATTAAGACTAAAACATGATCAAACGCACTATTCTCTGGCCACAAGTCTCATTTAAAATGATTCTTCTCGCATAAACCTGAAAAGGTATACAACAACAGTGGCTTCAAGTGAACCTTCATCATGAGGATCGAGTGGCAGATGACAGCAAGCCTCATTCAAAATGAATAGCCCGGAGAGCCTCTCCCCTGAGCTCAGCTTTGTTGCTGACACTGCCAGGATCATCCAAGACAACAAGGAAGTCTTACACAGTGCATACTGCAGCTCTGCAGGGCCTGTAATCCTCAGAGGAAGCTGGTAAAATGGAAGACTAAATAATAGAGAGGTCCCGCCTGTTCTGCTCAGGTCATGTAAGGGTTAGAAAAATAAATGAGGTCAAGTGGACAGAGGCAGAGTAAAGATCCAGAATGTTTACGTTTGAGCAGTCTAAAATTGGTAGTGGCTTTTGCTTAAACTGCTGTGCAGTTAAAATGTTGAAACGGCTAAATATTTAACTGATGTGCTGCATACAATGCGAAGGCAAGAACAAATACTGTGTGTTGCCGGATGTGTCTTCGTGTGCCTGGGGTTAATGAAGTGGATGCCTTGCTACATCAGATTTTGCAGCTCGAGTACGAAGCCAGTTCCGCTCAGTAGAACAAAAAGGTTCAACAACTTGACATCTTACCAGTCTGTTGTTCTCAAACACATCCTCTTTTCTGAGTGAGTCATAGTCTCTGGGAAAACAGAACACAATGAACAGAGGGAGAGACAAATTATACTTAGAATAAGGACTTCATCTATAAAAAAAAAAAAAGGAGGTTTAAAAGGAGATTTCAGCTTTCTTATATATAATGGCTTTCTTTAGAAATATTTTTAGATTAATTACACCAGAACCAACATCCCTGACCAAATGAAAAAGGACCACTGGAACACTATATACCAGGATTAGAGAAAGGAATCAGAATAAAATCACTTTTTAGGTCAACACCCGGTGCCAAAGACACATAAAGCCTAAAAGTTCAAAGTTACTGCAGCCTAGGAGGGGACAGGTTGCCTCACATCACTTTCGTCAAAACCCACCGTTCCACTATAACACTTTCTTTCAAAGTTCAATACTTACATCAGGTCAGGTCTGTACGTGTGTATAAGCGCACAAAAAGCCAGTCCGTTCCTGAACGACGTCGTCATGTTGGTGACGGCCACATCTCGGTAGCCCTCACAGTGCGTTTTACACCACTGCTCCAAAGCCTTGATGGCAGCCATGCTCCCGCCGCGGCGGAGACACTGTGCACTCAGCGGGCTCCCAGGCAAAGTGCGCAACAGGCAGCGGCTTCAGTGCGGAGGAGCCGGAGGAAGGAGGGATACAAACAAGAGTCTCTGTTCGGGATGTCACCGTGAAGTGCGGCGCTGCAGCTGCGTCCTGTTTCCTTCTCCGGGACGAGCCGGTGCGTGTTTCTCCGCTCACCACACTAATTGACACCGACTGCTGATTCGTCGTTCACGAGAAATTGAGTAAAGCTCGACCAGAGAGGTAAATAGCAGTTTTTCTGCTGTGCGCGGTTCAGTTGTCAATAAATGTCTATTCTGCAAACTGAATTAGCGCAGAAATGAGTCTCGGTCAAAATTCCAATGACCAAAAAGTGATACTGACCTGCATTTTAAGGCAGAAGTTCTTACGGGAGACGATTAAATTGTGTGAAATACAACAACCATGTCAGTGTCGTTATTTAGTCTGATCATACCCAAATGTGATTGTATTTTTGAACCACTGTTATATGTACAGTATAAGTAGACTACACTGTCTTCACACCAAACATATTTAGTCTGCTTCTGCATCAACTCCCTGTATTCAAGTGTTTGAAAATTCAAGCTAGTCCACCCGTTATGCTTATTCCTGCAGACAGTAGCAAATGAGTGACAAAGGCAGGGTTTGTCATTCAAAGATGTCACTATAAAGGGTGTTCACAGAGAGCCTCTTATGTTGAAAACACAGCCCTCAAATGTGACCTTCAGGCAAAGTGTCATAGTTTTTGCTTCAGATTTCTTCTGATCCTCCAGTCTGGAGTAGCCATCTGGATCTTTGGGCAATGAAATGCAAGCTGCAATATCCAAATGGTTAAAGTCAAACTGAAAAGGAACAAAATTGTCTCTCTACATTTTATTTTGTTTTATTATATTTTTTACATCTCCTCTGGTGGGACATAGACACTCATGGCATAATAGTCACTGTATTGTAATCTGACAAATTATTCTGCTGTGCTTTTTTATTTCTGTTGAAATCTCCTCTTGGGACAAAAGCGATGTCATTTCCACATTCCTTATATGGACATTTACAATAATATTTTCATGCCTCATGAAATTAATCTTTTTGGGGTCCCTGTAAAGGAGGGATATGCTGTAGGATTTCTGAAGTAATTAAACACCAGACTTGCTATCTCAGCCAACATATCAGGGTCAGCGTGCAGTATGAGAACCAAGAACCGAATCTATTGTGTACATTTTTGTTTTAACTCAGTCATCTTTGTGTGCAGCCTAATTGGGGACTAATTGAGGCCAACTATTGTCATATAAGGATTCTGACTTAATTATCCCACATTATAGTGTCCCACAAAATATTTGGGAAGACGCGCAACTTGATTTCTCAGTAACCATCAAATAGTAAACTGATTATGAAGAATTCTACTCGTAAAGTTTGTTAGAGAACTTCTTCCTAAACAGGAAACAAAATAAATTGTTCAATGTGCTTCTCTGACCCATTTTGAAAAGAAGTTTCAAATTTGACCCAGAGACCTCGTGAGTATGTGTTCAAACCTCTGACATGGGAAATGTAATTAGTGTGAGAATAGAGCTGAACTTGAGTCTTTGAATCGTGAGATCTCATTCACTGTAGGACATAAATTGTTTATTTGTCACAACAACAGGGTCCTCAGAAGAGCAAGCAGAGTAGCACGGCTTTAAAAGTTTCACTATGGTCCACTGAACCAATAAGAGATAAAAGGAAGTAAAAGGAAATGTATGCATGAGTTGGATTTTAAAAACTCATACTGTACAGCTTGTTGCCTTGTCTGAACTATCTGTCTCATCTGTCCTGTCTGAGGACATCGTCATACCCAGAAGGGGGCAGCGTCACACTGCAGCACTGCAGAAGACTATCTCACCACTCCAAACTTGTGGTCAAGTACATAAAAAAAATGCCTGCAAATAGACAGTGCTAGTATAATTTCCATGCAGAAGTATATAACAAAGCTTTATATAGGACTTCATCTAGAATTATGCCAGCACACAAACCATTCAGTACAAACTGTCAAAGATATGAAAAAGGCAGTTTTACCATCCATTATTTGTATTATCTAAGACTGTTATTATTAGCAATTGTTAGAGGTCTATGTAATTAGATGATTAAACATACAAAACTGTTTAAAACATTGACGTGTAACTTTTATTTGTTGATTATATGTTTTAAACCTAGTATCCTCTTATGATGTTGTATTTTGTTTTGACTGAGTAAAGCATGGTGTAAAATACAGTTTGCAGTAGTCGAAGACACATGGGCTTATGAAATACTTCCAGACTCACTGCTGTGTTTGCTTAATATGTTTATGTGTGAAAACCACTGGTAATTCACTCTCACACCACCCAGGTTTAATTTGGTATTAATTTTCATAACCTGAATATAGCAACACAAGTGTTTGTTGGGCCATAACCAAAAAACCTAGATAGTTCTATAGTATCTCAAATTTTGTGACTTCATCATTTATTTTACCAGAGCTGTTGGGAGTTATTACCTTATCCTAATGTAATTTTGCATTGGCATCATGCATTTGTTGATCGTTTAATTCACAGCTCTGTATTGAGTCTGTGTCACTATCAATAAAAAACAAAAAACTCAGTATACTATGTCTTTGATGTACATGTGTAATAGACATGCATCATCTATATAGACTCCCCTCTTCATGATTTCATTTTTGAGCTATTTCCATTGTTTCCTTTGAGGACGTGTGGCTGCATGCAGACATCCTGCTTGTCAGTGAAGCGAATCCGAGAGGTCAGGGATGAGCTTGTCATTAGTGAAATAATTTAGAAATGATTCAACTGTATCCCATTTCAGCTGTGCCCTGATAGACTGATATGATAAGGTGGCAGGCCTTGTCATTTGTAACCGTTATCTGTTAAAGACCTGGCATACAGTATGTGCCATTCATTTAGAGTTGCCAACTTTAACACTTTTAAGATGTGATAATAATCATATTGAGAATATAAAGAAACATAAACAGCACATGCACGTGATGTTAACTAAGTAACTCAAATAATGTAGTGTACATAAACATTTTTACAGTTATACATTTTTATAAAAATAGAAAAAACAGTCATACGTGAGATAAAACACATTTAAATAATTCAGATTAAATGAAAACATCCCGAAAATGTTACAAAGATGTTAGTTGGAATGTACCATGAAGATAAAATTTAAAATAGCTACAAGATGACAACTTGTTTATAATTTTATAGAAAATTACTAATATTTTTATACTGCAAGAAATATTGAAATAATGATGGCTAAATAATAAATCTCCTCATCCCAGAAATATTCAAACGAACGTATGTTCAAGCATATTAATAGTTTATCTGTACAAACAGGAAAAAGGAGAATGGTCAATCATTGTGCATGGCATCGGCTTCCTGTGTTTGTGACTGTGTGTCGCCTCCTGACATGTTTACAGTGCCATGGATCTCAGCCTCATGCTCTCTGGCTTTGGCCCTCAGCTTGGCGATGCTGCAAGAGCGGAGCTCCTCTGAGCTTGGCCCCTCCGGCCTCCCCCACTTCCCTGACCTCTGGGTCACAGGCTGCATACGTATGCTCAGCACAGCATCTTTTGTCCATGGATAGTTTTCTCCTTCCTTTCGTCTCTCCCAGTGCTCGCCGTCTGAACCTTCTGTCTGCTGTTTTAAACTGCTGCTTGCTGTCTCAGATGTTTCATCATTGTCTCTTTTCATATAAGGCAATGCAAGCTGGCCCTGGAGTTTCAGCTGTCTTCTCATCTTGGCACGGCGGTTTTGAAACCAAACCTGGAAAAAAATGAAGGAATACTAAATACAAATTTAAAAAAATCAGGAAATATAAATACACTTTGTGTAATAGATATGTGTGAAGATACAAACTTTATTTGACTGACTCAGGCTGCAGAGGTTTCAGCAGTTTTTCTGAATGCATTTTTGGATGGAACAAGTATTGTTGTTCGATTTTGACTTCCACCTCTCACATCATAAACAAACAGTATAAGGAAGAAATCTCATCACGGTCACTATGGACAGGAGGAACAAGTACAGAAACCAATGACTGTTTCAGTGTACATATGGGCATGTGAGTATTGTTTTCAGACAGACTTGAATAAATGTGAACCTAGCTATATTACTGTACATTTATAGAGATAGAACCAAAATAGTCCAGATAGCACCAAATTATATTGTATTTGCCCAGAATTCATTGTGACATTTTTGGTAATGTTGTAAACTTTAACATTTTTAATAGAATTGAATTAAGAAATAGGTCTATGGATTTAAATAATGTTTTTCAACACAAGCTGGTAGTCATGGGCCTGCAAAAGAGTCTATAGGGCTAAATAAATTAATTTGCACACTGTACAGAAAAATGTATATCAGTAGTGAACATGTCCAGAAGGAGTTCAGTCTGCCAATTACCTGTACTCTGGCCTCGATGAGGTCCAGTCTGACGGCGAGGGCTTCCCTCATGAAGATGTCTGGGTAGTGTGTGGTCTCGAAGGCCTTCTCCAGCTCCTCCAGCTGCCAGCTGCTGTAGTTGGCTCGTGCACGACGCTGCTTCACTGGCCTCTGTTCATCTGGAAAGCACAACGCAAGCACCAATTACACAATCGCCAACGGGTGACAATGAACTAATGGCTCTAGATTGGATAATTAGCGCAGCGATCATTAGGCCCACTTTAACCACGCTTGATAATTGATTGTTAGTTACGAGCTGTTAGCTTATCTTTTGTAAACATTTATACTGCAATCAGATGGTGCTCACTGGCTGTCTTAGACACTGTAGTCATACAGTGCCAGTTTGGCTATGTTTGGCTAAGTCATGTTTCATACAATCAGTCCCTTTTTGGCCACAGAAGCAGTGGTTTGAACTCACCTATGTCTTCTGTGAGTGGTCCCATCCCGACCGCCTGTGTGGCCAGGAGCAAAGCTTCCTTGCATGTCTCTGGCTGCAGATAATTCCTCAAGGATTCATAGCTGATAAATGGCCCCGGGATCAGGATCTGAGGCTGGGAGCCCAGTCTGGTTGGGAACGCAGGGAAAAAGTGAGCTGCAGGTGAATGGAAGACTGCAGGCAGGAGAGTAGATACCAGCTGCCTTGGGCCAAACATGTCCAAGCTATTAAGAGTCCAATATTAAGTGTCAGTCCACTGTAAAATGCCAGGTTGACTCCTACAGGGATGCGGGTAGACTGGTGAAATGCATCCCAACGTCCAGAGTGAAAAGAAGAAAGAAAACAGTTCTGATTGTCTACCAGATGAATCCAGTTGTTTGTTAGAGCTGTTGTATGTGGCTGAGGTGCTCAGCGCAAGTATAAGGTGTTGCCTGAAGAGTAAAGGTAAGACTTGAAAAGTGGAGGTGGTCTCACCTTAGCATTCTACTCTCCCCCTCCAATCCTCTCCACCTCCTTTCCCTGTCACATGACCTCCAAACAGACGGCAGGGCTTGGTTATGGGACGGAGGTGAAAGTCCAACTTGTGATTCATCTCTCAGTGGATTATCAGCATTACTCCATCGGTGTTTGCTGTATTCGTCATTACTTTCCCAACCACATATTTCCTCAATCTGTTTCTTACATTATAGTTATAGGGTACATTTCCCCTGGTTTGTTTTCTCTTTGCCTTCCTGAGACAAGTTGCAACATCTTTAGCTTCTGCAATTGCAATCAGTGAGATGGACAGGAGCTCAGTGTGTGAAAACCCACTCTTATATTCATTTAGACACATTCACCTCAACTCTTATCTGACTGGTTTAACAGTTGGCAAATATAAGGACAAATTGCTGCAAAGGAGACTTAATGAAAACACAGGTTGTTCAGTCCTGTGGGATGAAAACAAGCACAAAGGCAGCAGACCCTGAACAACAAGGTCGAGAATAAAATCCCTCTTCCTGACAACTAAGTGACAAACGCTCATTTGCTTAATGTTTTTAGTTCTTCCTAGCAACCCGTGTTTACTCTATTGTTTTTGACAGGCTCACCAAGACAGGCTGCGCAAAAATGATGATGTCTGTCAACCTTCATAGCAATCACCTTGACGAGTTGTATCAGGGTACGTACATAAATCCCTTCTTTACATGGCAGCAGAAATCTACTCCTGAAAAATTAAACAAGGTAAACCAGGTGTAATGACAATTTGACACCTGTAAGAATAGCAAACAACTTAACTATTGTGCTTAACTACAGTAGCACAAATGTTCATTTTGCTTGTCATGCTTTTAATCCTTATTAAGACTTGTTATCGTTACACATATATGTCATCTTTATTTTTGAAACAACACCGTATAGACTCTGATGCATGGATTTCTTGGTCAGTTTGATCTCTGAAGGAACTTTTGATTTGTATTGTGTAAAGGCTTAGTTTAATTGTCATAAAACTGAAAAATAAGTTTTACAGTGTGAATGTTGGAATGGTGTGATCATCTTTAGGTGTTGGCGCATCATACCAAGTACAAAGTAGACCTAACCTGCTGGTGATGTCATGAACACTGGTCATTTGTATTCGAAGAATTGTGCCTTTTTCACCATTTCATTTTTCTCAAACAAAAGGAACCAAAGTTTGAAGCATCAAACCCATTTAAAATGCAAAATAGTTTCTACCATAAAATCCGTCACTGTAGGTGTCAAAAGGACAAAAGCAAATCCTGATAAAATAATAAAGCAGGGAAGTTGCCCAAGTGGTAGCCCCAGTTTGTGCCTCCCATGTATTAGCATTAGCGTTACGTTAAAGTCACAGAGCTAAGCATCAGTTTCTTTCAAAAATAAATACCAGGCGATGTTTGAAAAACCCAGCAGCCTGTTTAACAAGACTTACTGCTATTCTAAAAGTATTTCCAGACACCTCAAAGACCATCCTAACCATCTTCAACACAAAACAAAAGTTGTAACCAGCAACCTTCTTTGTTTGGATTAGGAAACAGAATTGTAACTAGAGAATTGGGTTAAAATGATTTTTATTTGATTGGGCAGCCTGTGGATTCTGTTTCTGTTTCACCCACATGGCCTGATTTGGTCAGACATCTTGTTAAATGACCTTCTGGGGTATTCAGAGTGGTATTTTTCTTTCAGAGAAGCTGATTCTTAGCACTGTGACTCAAATGTAACGCTAACAGACGAGTGGCACAAACTGGGGATGTCCTGCATACTTCAGCAAGGACCTCAGGTAAAATGGAGGCACTCAATTGAAAGGTATTGAACTTCTGATTTGTGACATATTTTTGGTTCCAAACGTACCTGGAATACCACTTTTTGAAACTTACTAACATACTATCTAGCGAGAGGTTGCCAGATGGCGTGTCAGTGGAGCAGCTGCTCTAGATAATTTGCAAAAACATTCACTGCTAGATGTTTGTAGCCAACTTAATATTCATGTTATCCTGTGTTTGTTAATAACTGATATACTGCAATAATTAGTGGTGGTGTACTCTTATCATTCTTGTAAAGTATGTAGACAGCAGTCAAAGTGTTAGCGAACATTTAGGCATAACATAAGAGTTTCCATCTCAGATCAAAGCATACACATCAACACATTAGCAGCTAAGACAGGAAGATTATTAACACTTTTTTCCTTTGGGCAAGGCAGCTGTACCTTAGTGTTGATGGATCTCTGGTGAGTCTATGTGTCTATGTGAATTAAACACAGGTGTGTCAATTAATCCGATGATACATATCACCTAACAGCACATCTCGCTAACTGCTCATCAGCTCAGACGGCAGTGAAAACATTCAGCTGTCAGTGTTGTCACCGCTGAACTGGCGGGCTGAGGCAGCTTTGATCAGCGCGGGACCTCTGCAGGAGGCAGCTGGTCAGAGCTGAGGTGAGTCACAGGATGGTCATTCCTCTGCAAGCAGTGAGGACTGCAACTCGCTCACCTGTGGCCCTTTCATCTGCACCTGTTCAAACACTAAATTAAAGCCTTAGTGGAGGCAACAAAGAGGTTTGACAAATTTGGATTTCTTTAAAGCTCATGTTGAGACTGAAAGCAGATATTTAGTTAAATGTACGTCTTTATGTCAAAAGAATTGAAGAAAAATCACCCATAATTTCAAACTAACATTGTGATAAATCCCGCCCATAAGATTACCTGAAAGTGCTTGTCACTGAAATGGTATGTTAATAATATAAATGATTCAGGCTCTACATTACTTTAATGTAGTCGTAGTCGGGGAGATAACCAGCCAATTAATAGCAACTTTTATCACTTCAGTGTGTTTGTGTGTATGCATGTGTGTGTGACAGAGGGAACGGACAGACAGAGATTGAAAGAAATCATTTCTTGGGTTTACAGGTTCTGCAGGGAAAAGCAAAATAGATTAAAAGTGTCTACTTTGAGCTGTGGATAAATAAACACTGCATGCGGTAGGACTGACGACTGAATAGCCATCTCGGATTGTCCCCAGGATTTCTGGTCTGTTTGAAAGTAGAGCCTCTTCTGCCACCCCCTCACCTACTCTGTTTGTCTTTGCTTGGGTCCTTTAATGCCCATTGATCCAGATAATCAGGGACAAAATTGGTGAAAAACCGGTGGGGGAGGTTCTGACAGTAGTTTCTCAAAAGAGCTGCTTGTGGATAATTGAAGGAGGCATTAAGACAACAATAGTAATGGCTAATGCCAGGTCTTATTGGCATCTCAGGTATTTCTAGCTCCCTGGATGACAAGGTAACACTGGAGATCCACAGCTAAAATGGCAATCATTGTATCATTAGCAGACCTTCAGCTGCAGGGACAGAATGTGCATTATCCGTGGGTTTACCAAGCCACCAATGGGATGCCCCTCAGATGGCTTAAGCTTGAAATGGACTTGTTTAAACTTGCATTCATTCATTGCAAAGTAGGAAAGGGACATCTGAAATACTCCTCAAACGTGTGTTTTTGGATCTCAGATAACAGAATGATTAAAACACCTAAATTTCGACGGCCAAACAAAAAGTGTTTTGCTTATTGCTAACACACTTGGATGTCTGACCTTCACTGTGTAGAGCGAAGTACAGAGACTGACAATAGGAGGCTGTCTTCACATTTGCTGCTGAAGAGGGAAACTTTCTCTGTGCTTAAATCTGAGTGTAAGACATGTACATACAAGCATTCAACATCACATTTAGTTTGGAAGCCAATCATGGTCCAATATGCAACTTACACAAGTGTGATGTGGAAACTTCCCATTAAATCTCTTTTGTGGAAAAGCCAAAAAATCTTTGGTCACTTGGGGGCAGTGGAAACAAACTGTGAACACAACGACGACATATCATCACCTTCATCGATATAATGACTATGCTAGCAAAGAGTTGCTTATGTACACATCAAGCAGATACAAAGCAACATTTTCATTCATTTGGAGTCATATTTCTGACCATCTGAATGTAAGACCAATATTCACTCTCTTTCAGCTCAGCTTTTGGTCTCCATCAACTCCTGAGGGAAATATCGGCCTCTTTAGCTGCTAAATGCTCCACTATGTTCACCACATAGTTGCTAACTGTGTTTGTCTGCCATTTGGTACAGAGCAGGTAGTGTACAGTGGGATTTTAGAGCTTTTTTACTGAACAGCTGCAGCTGAAAACACTATGAGAGCGGTGAGAGCAAACCAAAACATTAACATTGTGTGGTGGACAGCTAAACAATGAGCTGAAACTCACACTGTCACAGACATCTGATACATTGTTATTATAAAAACAATGATTTTAGCCCCTTTAATGGAAAAAAGCCCAACAATAACCAGAACACTCACAAATACTGTAGGTCAAACCTCAATTTTGATTATGAAATTCAAAAGGTTTCAAATATAAATAAGTTGCTGCAGAAAACACTTTGAAGGAGTTGAAATTTGAATTAAATGATGCTATGTTCCCCTTATTTTCCCCTGACAGACATGGCTGGAGTGGATTAACTATCACACTCTGCTCTTAGTATGAAAAGATACAATCTACCATAATGGAGATCATGAACACTGCACATTATTTTTCTTTCTCATCCACTACAATGGCACTTTAGCTCATAAAACAAGAGTTCTGCCACATGTCACACGAAGATGGATGATTATCGTCAGCTCCACTGTCATGGGAATATATCTATCTGGTGTAATTTGCAGGTTGGAACAGCAATGAGCACAGATAAGATCAATATTTAATGAAAGTGTAAGTGAAGCTTAAGGGTTGTCACTTATGCCTCAGCTGTTAATGACATGTCACATTATCATACTTATCAGATTGGGTCAATCTTAACTGCAATTACTGGCCTCATTTCTTTTTAATTCATTACAAATGTTGAGTCATTTCAGTGGTCCACCTCTGTGCAAACACACCGGGAATGTATTCTCTTGCTGGTTGCATATGTATTTTGGTCTCAAATGCCTGCACAAACTTGAAACTAAAATCTATTATTGGGAGCGTGGATTGGTATAATTCAATCAACACACCTAAAATGTGTTTCTAACTTGGAAGGAAAGTGTATTTCATGGCTGAGGAAGCCCCTATGCTTGGTGCCTCACTCTCCTTGGTAATAGTATCCCACAGTGAGTAGCCTGATTGTTTTAGTCCTGGATCACTGGCCATGGAATAAACCTGAGAGCCCAGCCTGCTTTTCATGTCAAAACCTTCAAGGGAAAGCAGCCACAATCCAAGAGCAATCACACTTGAGACATCAAAGTCCCAGGAAGAAGAGAGGCGAGAGACGGTCCACATTTTTTCCACGCAAGCCAAGTGCAACTCAAGCGTGGAGGAAGAGGAGATGATCTAAGGCAAGGGTGCCATTGAGAGGAAGACGGAGAGCAGACAGATGTGCATGGGCAGGTAGCGGCAAATCAGGGCCCCTCCTATAACTGAGAAACCTCCACTGGTCGCATTCCTGCTCGCTGCTCATTCACTGTCCACTTTCACATGGGCAGGAAGACCCACTGACAACCACTTTGAAACAATATTTCACAAGCTTTACAATCTTTTTAAGATCCTTTACTCAAGTTAAAGTACAACGGATACAACACTGTAAAAATACTCCATTACTAGTAAAAGTCCTGAATTCAACATTTTATGTAAAAGTGTGGAAAGATTTCAAAGTATTATTATCAGCAAAATATACTTTCACGAAGTACTCGATATGAAATGTCCCTTCTGAGTGATGCAAAAATGCTGTTCTGGCTTGTTGAGGTGGAGCTCATTTTAACTACTGCTTTATATACAGTTCAGTTGTTTAGTACAGTGGTTCCCAACCTAGGTGTCAGGCCCCCTCCAAAGGGTCACAAGGAAAATTTTGGGGATCGCAAGATACTTAATGGGGAAGGAAAGAAGAAGAAATATAGTTCTGCTACACACAGTTGTATTCATGTCTTGGACATTTTACTTTTCTTAACTATTTTTTGTGAAATATTAGATGATTTTAATATTTTAGTGCTCAGAATTATTTAAATGAAGCCATCATAAAAATCATATTTGGAACTGCTAAAAACTCAGACATCTGAAACATGTCAAGGGGTGATAAGCCAAAAAGGATGGGAACCACTGATTCAATATTCAACAATGTATTGTTTTTTATAAGATTAACATTTGCTCTTTTCATGCAAATACTTAATCTGAAAAGTAACTAAAGATGTTAAATAAACCAAGTGGGGTAAAAAATAGAATATTTGCCTCTGAAGTTTAGAATAAAGTATAAGTGTAGTTATAAAAAACTATATGCCCTGCGATTGACTGGCGACCAGTCCAGGGTGTTTCCCTGCCTCTCGCCCAAATGTTAGCTGGGATTGGCTCCAGCCCCCCCCGCGACCCTTCGGGATAAGCAGTCTGGTTAATGAATCAATGAATGAATGAATGCTTCAAACATAAAACATGTGAAAGGCAAACAGTAGCTTGTTCTTTCCATCACCCACCACTTCTTGTTACGCTGTGTATTAATAGATTGAACCATGAATCTATTAATACACATCCTTTTATACACCGAGTTTCCTTTTGTCATTACATACCTATTTTTCTCTTGGTTGAATTAATGTGGCAGACACTTCCTGTCAGAAAATGCCTCTCTTTTAAAAAACAAACAAACAGAATATGTGTCCCAACATGTCCAAAGACTGGGAGGAATTTTGCCAATGGACCAGTTCGTTGGCCTGCTCTCACAATGAGGTTGCTATTGTAGCAATTATCAATAAATTATTAACAAAATCTTTTCCAAGACACTAGCTCAGTGCTTCAGTGGCTTAATCATGTGCACTGAAGATGCATGCATGCATACATGTTTGCCAGCAGAAACACAAAAGGAGGAACCTGGCATGCAAGTAGATGAACTGCAGGATAAATCCAGAAAATGCGATCACAAGCATCTCTACTGTACAATGTTTTATACGGGAGCTTGATAAGCTGAAAGAAGAAAAAAAAAAAAAATCTTGAGGGTCATGCACAGTATCTTAGCTGTTCCTTGGACTGCACTCTTTTGGACAGAGACCTCAGATTTTGTTCTTGGAACCTGTTGGAGCCAGTCTCCAAGTTTGGGGGTCGCAGCCCCCTCTTGCTCTTCTTTTAGCCCTTGGTATTTCTAGAGCTTCTCATGTTACTTCATCGTGATGTTGCCGTCGCTTGGGATTGGCAACATCTATCACCGTCTGCTGTTTGTCCAACACGATTGCAGACAGACCCCAGTCACTAAAACAAGATAATCACTGTTGCAAAAACCACTTATGTGGTCAAGATTTCTTTCATAGATGTAAAAGCTCACCACTGTTTTTGACTACAAGCACCATTGCGTTGTCAGACAAGGTTCAGCTGCATACAATGTTCACTTGAACTTGAGAAGTAGAAGTAAACTGAAAGGCTGGTTTCAACTAATAGAGAATGACTGATCACTCACAAAATTAACTTGCCACCATGTTCTGGCATTTAAAACATTACTCTGATTTACCTTAGGTAGGGCACAATATAGGAAAGTCAAAATATAAAGAATTAAATAAAGGCAAAAACTGCTACAACTCCGGGATGATTTTGAGGATGTTGTTACTCAATGGCCTTTAGGGACGTCTGTATTTTCGGTTTGATACTGTGACCCCAATATTTGGAGGTGGCCCACTATCAAACCCATGCGGACAAGGTTCCGTGTTCATACTGCTCTCACGACAACCAGTGTGCAAAAAAAGAAAAAGAAAACACCCATACTGACATTTTTCAGTAACAATGTGTACCGTTCCACCCCTAACAGGTTGCCATAAAAGCCTGACATCCGGGACTACGTGGGCAGTTATCGCAGAAATAACATGGAAAGAGGAAGTTGATTATTGCTCTGTGCGATTTATCTTCTTATACCAAAGCCGCTCCTAAACCGAAAATGAAAAACACTGAAAGAACAATAAATGACGTAATGCCAGTTGTACACAAGCAGGTCCATTGGGAGTGTGATGGGAAATTATCTCTTTGATCCTTGAGCATCATGTTTTACCGAATGCGACAGATGTTTGTTTCGACTTTTTACTCATTGTCACGACGTTGGTTGTTTCGGCTCTGTAGCCTGGCAGACACAGAGGCCTTCTCCCTCTCGGTTACTCGTCCTCTCCTGATGGTTTGGCTATGTGTATAAATAGATTGGACACAGGCACTTTGGTGTGGCTACTCTGGCAGACTGCTGTGTGACAGACACAGGATTCAGCACCTTTCTTGCAAGAAATAAACGACGAGTATGTAGACCGCAGCCAATGATAACTCCAGCAGAAACATCCTACCTCAAAAATGCATTTGTTACCTCAAGGCTGGACTATAGCAGCTTCCTACTATCAGGCTGCTCCAGTAAGTCCCTTCAGTCCCTTAACAAAGCTGATCCAAAATGCTGCGGCACGCTTACTCAGAAGAACCAGGAAAAGAGATCATATATCGCCAATATTAGCTTCTCTGCACTGGCTGCCTGTAAAATCCAGAATAAAATTTTAAATCCTTCTCACCTATAAAACCCTTAATGGTCAGGCAGCATCATATCAGAGAGCTTATAGTATCCTATTACCCCACTAGAGCACTGCGCAGAGCCTTCAGCTATCAAGCTCTTCTCCCGTGGAACCATCAAAATACAATTCGGCCAATTATTTGGACATTGGGCAACAACCGGCCACACCTGCCGACCAGTGACCATATTCTGTTTTCTTTGTCTGCCATGACTTTTTGTCTTCCTTTTTCCAACTGCCAGTATGCGGTCACTGAGCATGTACCTGGTTAGGATCGGTCTGGTTAGATACTCTTCCTGTTAATAATCCAAACAAAAAAAAAAAGCCTGGATAATATAGTAATCTACTTTGGCTATTATTTTATTCTTGGACGCCGTTAGTCTCAGCACCAGCTGACACAGGGGACTCCTTTCTGGGCCGGGGGCTGATTGATTTACAAGTGAGTAAAACAGTTAGAGGCTGTTGCCCTTGTTCAGTAGGAGACAATGCAATGATTTGTCCCCACTCTTATGAACGGTGGAAATGAGCCCTTTGCATCATGTGTGAACAACTTCAACACTGCATCTGTGGGGGTGTTGTTACATTTGAGTATTTCATAGTTAATGTTGTTTGGAACACAAGCTTCCCCTTTCCAGAGATTGTATCTGTGTGGGACTTTTTCCAGAGCAATTTGTAAAGCATGGGGGTTTTGGTTGTCTTTCTTTTCCTCTCACTCTCTCAGTCTTTCAGCCCAACTCCTTGAGGCAGACGACTGCCCACCCAGAGCCTGGGTCTAGTTCTGCTTGAGTTTTCTGCCACTGTGTCTTAGTGCTGCTCATGGTGGGAATTGTTGAGTCTCTGCTAATAAATATTATAAAGAGCACAGTCTAGACCGGCTCTATGAAGCGTGCCCCGAGATAACCTCTGTAATGATTTGAAAAATGGCTTGAATGTTTCAGCAGACACACAGTTTGCAGGGTGTATGTACCTCTGAGGGGATGTCCCAGGCGAGCCTCTGGGGTCGGGGCAGTGAGCGGTCCACCTCGCCTTTACAGTGCCCGTCCTCAGTGTAGGAGAGCTGGAAGGCATCTGTGGCCAGGGTGTACTGGAGAAGAGAAGACACATTGCTCATATTTACAGTTACATCCTAAGAAAAAAAAAAAGGTCACTTAATACATACTTTTTAATTCTCCCTTGCAATAGGTTTCCATTCCCTCTGGTCCAAACAGCTCTGACAGTAGCACAAAGCATAGATGTATTATTAAGTATTACTGAGCGTGTATTAGTTATAGACAGTGGGCGCAGCCTTTGCGGTGGCTGGCTCAGCTGCAACTCTGTATCATAGCAGCTCAATGTTAGCATAACTAGCAGTTTCCTATACCGAAGGTTTTTAAAATTTTGAGACTGGGGACCTCCTCTCAGACAACACTTGGGACGAGGCGCTGTTTGACATAACTTCAGACATAAAAAAGGGTCTGTCCTGAGGCCTTTATTTTTG
>JAVQJF010068290.1:0-10453 GCA_036023855.1 Gadopsis marmoratus
ATCGGAGTGTTCTTGAAGGCAAATAATTATTGCTAATCCAGTTATTTATTGCCAAAAGACGGGTAGTAATGGAATTTACAGCTGCAGTATCATTTGGTTCAGCTGAGATGTACAGTTGCGTGTCATCCGCGTAACTATGGAAACATACATTGTTGTCTGATGATGTCACCAAGTGGCAGCATGTACAGAGAGTACAATAATGGTCCAAGGCAGCTCCCTTGTTCAACCCCAAAGTGAATGTCATGTTTCTGGGACACATGAGGCTAAAACCCACTTGTGAGAACACCATGCTGTGGTGTGTGAGCAGCATTCACTAAAGATCAAATCATGTTAGTCGCACACTATACGTTGGTGTGAGCATTCATTTCCCGGCCATGTACCTGTATGGCGAGACAGTGCTGCAAACTAGGGTGGAGCTACAGCCGTGTGCTACATCCGTGTGAACAGTCACCATTTGTGGCACATGAGTGGGAATGCTGCAGTAGTCAAGGACAGGGACAGAGTCACACAGAGAGGTGACAGATAATTAACCAGATGACTTCCAGGTGAGCTAACTCAAGCTGAGGGAGAGGAATAAAAAGTTCTGAAACGTGTGCAGAAAGATGGCTGGAGGCATTCAAACCAACATTTCATTTCAGAGATCATATAGAATTCTACATGTCCAGAGCAGAAATGCTATTAAAATAAGAAAATTAAGCCGATTTAAATTATTCAATGGGTAGGTTCAGCCAAATTACAAAAACAAACAAACAAAAAAAAACATATGGTATGATTTACTGCTGAATTCTAGCCATGCAGATAGTTGAGATTTTACATATATCCATGTCTGAGTTTTCTGCCTCCACCCCAATACTACTGAGGTGGATAGAATTATGTTGACTCTGCTTGTCTGTGGGTAATCAGGAGTAATAGGAACACTGTCTCCTGAAATACACATTACTGTTGAATTTATTTTTTGCCATGCCCTCCAGCCTTTATGCCAAGCTAAAGCAATTCCATCCCAGCTCTAGCTCCATGCTTGCGTACAGACCTGCAGTAATCTCGATCTTCTTAATTAACTAAAAATGCATTTTGGAAAATGTCTAACTGTTCCTTTAACTTCAGCATTAAACAAAGTAACTTGCAAAGACTTACGTGGCGGCGATGACTACTTCCTCACTGGTGACCGGCTGAGTTCTGGATCGGTCTTGTGTCCGTCTTAGTCTCCTGTCCACTGCTGCATTCCTGGACCGTGGTTTAGGGGCTCCACCATCAATGCTCTTCTCTAGTTCCTGGATGGAGATGTTGGGGGAAACATGAAAAATCATTAGGAACCAATGGAATATTCCGCCTCACCTTAGCTCTAGTAGGACGATCCAGGACCAGAGTTAACTTGGTTGTTGTGAGGTTTGGATAGAAGTGAAAGACTTCTGAAACTTGGGCTTCACAGACTTCATGGGAATGTTTGCATAGAAAGTGACGGTGGGTTTGATGATTGAATTGGTTACTCAATTGATTACCATATAGCTCAAGAAATTAGTATAACAGTGATTAAAGATAGACAATTGAGTACATTAAGATCATATCTATTATCGAAATACCCACTGGTTTGAGCTTAAGCAACTCTGACTACAAGGCATGTTTGAGGTCAGTTTCACAGATGTGGAGTGAAATGTGACCCATTAAAATGCTTGTTCCAGTGGCCTGTGCTGAAACCAAATCATGGGCATTTCAAAGTTTTGCTCTCCAAATCCCCACACTGCTGAGAAGACAGAAATGAAAGATCACACAGTGTCAATGTTTGTGCATTTCGCCATGCTTGGTGTCTGGAACCAGCATGTGATCTGTAGAAAAGAGGAACAACAGGTGATAGTTGAGACTCACCCTGAAGAGAGAGCGCTTGGCTGCTACACTCAGCTTGGCCCGTTCATCTAGCTTCTCTTCATCAGCTACAGGAGGAGAGGACATAAAGACATTAGACACTTTGGATGTCTTCTCCATAAAATGAAATGGTCAGAAAGAATCATCTCCCACAAGCAGTGTCCCACTGGTGGGTGGCTTGGACCAACTAAACAGTCCTGTTCAAAATTAAAAGACTTTTACATTCTAGTGAAGATACGAGGAGTTTCTAAAGATACCAAACATGTCAGGCGGAATTTAGGGATGTCAAACTCATTTTAGCTCAAGGGCCACATGGAGGAAAATCGATGTCAAGTGGACCGGACCGGTAAAATCATGGCATAATAACTTAATAACGACAACTTCAGATAGTTTTCTTTGTTTCACTTTGGTCTAAAATAGTACAAGCACATTCTGAAAATGTACACATCACAAATAATCCTCTTATTTTGGAAAAAAAGTGCAATTTCAAGAACACAATGCCTCAGTGATTGGAACTTAGACTTCGTCTCAGTGTATCTACAAAGCCATAAAACTTAAATAGTCACAGCCTATCTGGGACTGAACAAAATACAAAATAAATAATAAATGAATAAGACAACTCTTCTAGGTATCAAATACCTCATTTGTCATTTCCACATATTAATCCTGTTACTCCCTGCCTTGTAGGCTACACTATTTATTGATAGAAAAATAAAAGCTGTGCATTGCACGCCAAAGCACGTAATGTGACAAACTAGCTCCGTCTACCTGAGCCTACTTCCTCAGCCCCGGTATAAACAGCTTGCTTGCTTAACAGAAGTGCTATTGCGACATCTATTGGACACATTTAGAACAGCAGTTTCTTTCTTTGAAAATTTGTATCTCCACCGCATCTCATTCTTATGCTTTGCAAAATCATCCCGCGGGCCACACTAAACTCGTACGTTAGACAGCCCTGGTCTAATATGATATACAAAATATCCAATTTGATGGAATGTTGCAGCCATAAAAACACAAAGTCTTGGTTTGAATATTTCACTCAGTGTAAACATCATAGCTTCAACAGGTTGGATCTAGCCAATATATAGAATATATGTAATACTGTCGGACAGAGAGGGAATAAGATTATTCCAAGCTTGAAGCTACTTTAAAAAGGGTGAAAAGTACATGTTAAAGGGTTAAAGGGGATCTGCACTGATTTTACACATGAAGGTCAGTTCAAGGGTACTAACCATAGCCTACGTAGTTCGATAATGTCCAATGGTGTCATCAGGGTTAACTTTTTTTAGCTACTTCACTTCTTAATTTTCTTTCTTCTACTTTATTACTTTGTCATGGGGCATTTAGCCTCAGTCTGTTAGCACAGTGTTATGAAGCCACTAAGACAGCATTTAAGAACATTTCCAAGGTACTCATTTTAAGATGAGATGAGATTACATTTACAGTGTAGAAGATATGACTAACATTCATATTTGAGTCTTAACTGCGGAATCCTCTTTTGGGGCAACTAATATATGACAGCAAATCCAATGTTCCTCTGAGTTCAACCTCATTGTATTTGCCGCCTGTTGTGACAAAAGAACGTTCTCTTGTCTGAGCAACAAATTCTTAAGTATAATGTATTTCAAACCTACTGATTGCCATCATTCTGTTTACCTTCATCATTACACACCACCAGGACCATCTGGGTTTGTAGCTGGGAGCAAAGATTAACCACAAAACCTGTGGCTGGCGTCATAGAGGAGACTATGCAGAGCTCAGACAGGTGTGAGAGGCATGGCTGCACACACACACTGTAAGACACATGACATCACCAAGAAACTATTCCCTGTAACTGACGCCGCTGTGCTGAGCTCTGCTCCCTCCAACATCTTGCCAGTATAAAAAGCTTCCCAGCTGAGTTTGTCCTTCCAAGCGGATGAGCTGGTTCTGCCCTCAGTGGAGCTGCTATGCTGCTATGAGCATCACTAATGATTCTGTAAACCCCACTTCGTTAAAAATAAGAACTTAAAAATGGCATTTGAGTCGTTTGGCCTCCACCTTCATGTACATTCTTGAGGCTTTGAAATGCACTGGAAAGTTACATTTTATTCATTTGTGACCCACCCACCATTATACTGTTGATTATACTTTGAATAAGCTACGCTGGTTTCTTAGTTAGGTTAGCTTGCTAACACTGTCACGTTAGCTTGCTATCCAGTCATCGAAGACACCTCTGTGCATCGATTCCTCATATTCTCCTCGGTTTTGGTTTATAGAACAATGACAGCTCAGGGTCGGTCAATGTCAAGTCATGACGACGCACATAACGTGAGATTATTTGTGTTAATATACGGAGGATACCAGGGAAACTGCAGTGTTGGGCAGGTCTGATTGCCATGATAACCACAAATCCGGTGTTTTATTTTTATTTCAGGTTTGTTTTATGCGAAACGTGTCATTTATTTAAGAAAAAGGCAACCTTTTAAAATGTCCAGTTAATCTACAGTATGCAACAAAATCTCTGGCCAGATGATGTCTTACGGCCTGATTTAACAAATGACGAGAGCACAGAGTTTAGTATGAGGGTGTCTTTGATGACTGGATAGCAAGCTAACGTGACAGTGTTAGCAAGCTAACCTAACTAAGAAACCAGCGTATCTTAATTAAAATATAATCAACAGCATAATGGCGGGCAACATCAGAAAACATCAGGTAGAAGCTCGATTCAAAGGGAACGACGAGACGAAGCTGGAGGCTTTTATTTTGTCGTCTTGTTCTTCGTCTTCGTGTTTGGGTGGCAGTCGGCATCCATGACGTTGCATTACCGCCACCTTCTGGTGACCCCTGTACTCTACCCAGATTCTACAAGTCGCAAATCACTTCTGCTCCACATTCGCTGATACATTTGGTGCAAAAGGCGGAGCCAGCGGAACACATGATTTGTGACCCGCAGGAGAGGATCTGTGACTCCTAGTGGTAGATTCAAGCACTTGTAGTTACTGACTTGTGTTTGTGATAGAAATATATCCAAGAATAAAAATATGTATTTGTGAGAAAATATTCTACAGGTGTGCAACTGCCATTGCATGAATTCAAATACTGACTTGTAGATGTGCACATTTTGGTCATGACTTCACTTTTTTTTTTTTACTGGTGTGCGAATGCGTTTTGCACCATATTCACTGCAGCAAAAATATGAGCGTATAAGTTTCTTAATTTGTGATTCGTAGCACAGGATTTGTGCACCTGCAATGACGAATTTGAGAAGGTGTAACTGCTGTGTTGTGTTTGTGGGACAGAAAAGAATTCTACAGTTTTCTTCTTTCTCTGTGACTTCAAATGTACTGATACACGTGTGACTGTTGTCTACAACTACAAATCTCACCGTCACAGATGCTCAGCTGTTTTGCACCAATAATACATATTCCCCATAGGATTCATTAGCCACAAGCAAAACTGCATCACGTCCACTGCTGTAAATGTGCCATTGAGCATTATGCAACTGTAGGTCCCAGCAAAGCAATCTCATTGGTCAAACACATACATCCATGCTGATGATTCAACTAAAGCTCGCCAAGCTTAATCAGTTACTTCACCAACACTTGTGTACAGAGGCATGTGTTTCTAGAAAATACGTTCAGCGCAATAATCCTATATGTCTGTAATTCTGTTCATCAATAAATATACTACACCGTGTGCATCATATGTCCACTTACTGAAAATCAAGTTCTACTCTAAATCAAACTTAAAATCTTTGCTAAGACAAAAACAAGTGACTTACCCTCAGTGGACGCAAGATCTGATCCCCCACAGGACCTGCAAAAAAAAAAAAAAAAGACAATTAGCAAAAGCTAGTAGTATCCATAAAATTCAATAATATCAAAGGGTAATAAGTGGGTGGAGACAAGAAAGCGAAAGCTAGTCAGAGGTGCTAAGGAGATGTAGTGAAACGGTTGTTTCTGGTATGTGACGGCGAGTTTTAGGAGAAAAAATTAAAGAAAAACAGTCCAGTAAAAGCAGACTAAGCTGGAGAATTAGGTGGCATTACAAAAGTCTGTCCAGTTCCACGGTCTCAGAGTGATTACCAACAAAGGCCAATTCATGCTTCCTTAATATAGTCACATGTGATGACCACTGCCAAGGCCCAATTAGAGGACCCTTTGGCCTTTTAGCTTCCCTGTTTGCTAATGTTGTTAGTGTGAGTGAGGCGCAAAACCAAGGAGAAAGTGTGTGAGTGAGACAGATCCAGCTCATTGTATTAATCTGATTATGGACTTACTACATACTATAGAATTATCAGTATAATGCACCAAAACCTGACTGGAATCAACATTTCTGTGCATCAAATATCACAGAAATCAACATTATGCTGTGATTTCTTTGACATGCATGATCACATGGTTATGTTCCAGTGCTCTTCACTCTCAGTCATGCATTCTTGAGTCCAGAGCAGTACCTATCAGTCTCCTGGCGCTCAGCAGAAGTAATGGGCTGCGTCCTAAATCTCTCTGAGGTCTTTCTACTGTCCCCAGGACAGATATACTGCCGGGGCCTGCGCCCCCTGTCCCTCGCCCCTCTCCATGGGGCCTCGTAGCCTGAGAGTGCCCTGTCCCCAACCTCACTGGAGGGGCCACCCAAGGAAAGGGACCAACAGATAGAGTACCCAAAGGAAAGAGAAAATACAGTGAGGTGAGGGAGGGATAGAGACTGGTAGCAAAAATGCACATGTTTAAAAGCAGAGGTGTACATTTGAATATTCAGTCACACCACTGGTTTTTAAAACAAGGATGTGAGAAAGACCATGCATATTTATTAGCGATTAAAGCATGCACATGTTCATTGGCCCCAGGTAGCAGCCAAACAAGTTACAGTGCCACTAAACAACAAGAAACATACATCATAGGAAGCTTAGTGTTGGTGATCAACGCATGAATACCATTTTTACAGATTAGAAGTTCACTACACTCGTCACTACAGCATTAGTTGCTTGTTAATCATTCAGTAGCCAACCGATGTTAGGCAACAAGCATCAGTGCATCAGTGCATCAGTGCGAGTCCTAGAGAAGCCAGCCAATGAGTAGCCGCAGTACAGCATTTTACACCTACGGCTCATTCCTGCGGCTGGTTGGAGGCATGCTGGTGCTCTCCATGTAGGAATGTCTGAGCTGAGCCACAGATACCCCGGTGTCCTTGCAACTCTCACGATTACTGAAACCTTCAGCCTCCTTGAACTCTGGGGGGTCATGGGCCTGGTGCTGCAGGTTCCGCTGACTGGGCCCTCGTGGATCCACAGCATCTGCCACTGAGCAGCTCAGGGCTGTGCTTGAGGTGCAGCTTCCTGGGCCTGTATGTGCCATGGTGGGTTGGATATGGGTGGCAGCCACCCCTTTGTAGATATAAATGGCATTGTCCCTCTCCCTGGCCCTGCTCTCTGATGCTTGCAGGGAGGTGTACTCCATTTTGTCCCACCTGGCTCTGCTTCTGTGACCTCCTCTTGCAGGATCCTCTGCCTCAGACTCCCTTGGATGGCTGAGACTCAGAGCCCTGGACCTCCCTAGCTCCTCTTCCTCCCTTCCTCTCCGTGGGTCCTCAGTACTCCTCTCCTTGCGGCGGATCTCAGAGGGCAGCACTGCTTTCCTACTCTTCAGAAGGCCCTTAGTTTTCACATCCTCTGACTCCTCAGTCTCTTCCTCTTGGGACTCTTGTTGATTCCCAGCTCTGGATGTGGGACCAGAAGCCATGGACAGGTAACTGGGGTAACCGCCAACTTCTTGTCCTCCCCGTGGCCCAGGTCGGGTGAGCTGAGCCTTGGGGTGATCGTGGGGATGGGAGTAAGCTTGCCGTGGGCCTGTGTGGTAGTGTGTAGAGGTTTGGGTCTGGGGTTGAAATTGTCTGCAGTGCACCGGGGCTTCTGTAACATTTCCCAGCTCTGGACTCCTCTCGGTGCCCTCCTCTCTGGCAAGCCTCTCCCTAACTCTGATTCTTTAGGGAAACAAAGGCGCTGGTTAACATTTGCATGAATAGACAGCATATGTCTCTTAAACTCCGTAAGATTGTATTGAACTTGGTCTAATAAATAAGGAGCAGACAAGCGGCACAGCACTTTGTTTGTACACCTTTCAGCATGAAGGGAGGAGCTGATCCGTTTCCATGTTTGATATAAAAAGGGCCAAACCGCAATACTTTTCCATAAATTACAGCAACGTGTTCCTTTGAAAAATTGTCAAATATCTAAAAGTTGACATTAAAAGCTCAGTCAGATTTTTAGCCTGGTTAGGTCAAAGACAACATTAAATGCTGAATCATTGAGAATTTTGGCATGTTTTGGTTGAAAACATGTTCCTATTCGTCAACGTAAGGAACTGAAACTAGGGCTGGGTGGATTAAGCATTTGACTTTATTGCTCGATTGTAACTCCCTTTATTTACAGGCTTTATGCACAGTTACTACATGTCATGGTTAAGGTTAGGGTTGGATGCATGCCATATATTGGTGTTTTCAGAACGGTTGCTCTGGGACAGTTTATGGTGTTCATGTCCACAGGTTTTCAAACGGGGAAAATATCTGTATATGAACTCCTATTATTCTTTTTGGTATAATCATGTTCCATCATCATGTTCATGTTTTGGGACTACAGTTCCCACTGGGGGGATGCAAGCAAGAAATATAATTTTGCCATGGATTCATCGAGTTAGCTGTGGGCAAATGTGCACCTTAAAAAAAGTAATGCCGAAATAGTCAAATCCCGTTTGCACTGTACCCGTGAATGTACAGACAACTATCATTGGATTACATTATGAGACGAGATCTGAAGTCATAAAAGTCTTTATTCTATGATTTCTAAGCACATGTATCAATGTTTGTGATACTGGAGACAATGTTCCCAGAAAGTGTAATTCATGACAAACCTAACAATTTGTTTCAGCTGCAATTAAAAGTTAATTTGAGCATAGATCTGTACCAAAACTCCCTGCAATTCCCTTTATTAGTAGGTTTAATATAATATGTTCATTCAAACATTTGTATTCACTTGGAGATTATACTGAACACAGCAACATGTGCATGGGGTATGAAGTTATGGTACAAAGCAAAGGGAATGAAGATGATCATGATGTGATGTCAGCTGACTCTCAAAGCTCAAAGCAGAGGTTCTTAAACATGTGAGTTCTAATCAGCCCAGGACCCAAACTGGGTAAATAAGGCTTAACCCTATGAGATGAGATAAGACAGAAAATATAGTCTTGCGTGGACCAGTTTTGGGTTCGGTTGAGCTACAGTTTAAGAAGCACTGCTAATAAGGGTAGATGGGTTTTGGCAAGTCCAGCTGAATGGCAACATGGCAGGTGATGTTGAGATGACACAACCAGCATGGGTGTACCTCGAGGGCCAGTTGATGAGGGAATGGGTGTCGCCCTCAGCATCAGTCTGGAGGAACCAATCAGTGCTCTGTTTTGCCCTCCCACTGTACCAATGGAAACCCGGCGGGAGACGGGCATGTGGGCGGGCAGGTAAAAGTCTAGATTCAGTATTCAGCCCTTTTTCTTGGAGCACAAACAGGCACACTACTACATTACACACACCAGTGATTTCACATTGAGCAGAGTGAAAATGGATTTGGACACCAACAGAATCCTGCTGAGAACAGGGTGAGACAGTTCATTGCTATAAACATTTTATCAGTGTTTCACTGTATTAGAAAGAAGGCTCAGTAAAGTCAGACCTGTCTAACTGTGGTCTGATCTACTGACGCAAACATTCAGGGATATTGCCATCTCACTCTATCACAGCCAAAAGGCAGAAGAGTCATGCTGCATAAAGATAAATAAAACAATGTAATCAGCGTCATTAAACTCAGGCCTGATTTCAACTAAATTAAGGAGAATGTCCCTCAGTCATGAGTACAGAAAAAGACACCTAAAGAGGGAAACGCCTTTTACAGCCACACATCTCGGTTTGTGTGTCAATATGTCTAACCTGAGTGCAGCCAAATGGATCCAGTCATACTGAGTATTAGCTGTGATCATGTGGTACATCCTAACCCCTGCGGGACGGGGCTTCCTGGTAGCCGAATGGTTAAGATGCGTACCACATGACCTGTGTTGCATTTGTCCCCTCTGCCTCTAAATTGTCCTGTCTAATAATCTTTTTTAAGGATTCATGAAAACACTTGATTCAGGGAAAAATTAATAATAAATCAGTAAAGGACAGCTTTATTTCTTATTTAATGGAACAAATAATCTAGATAATTACTGTAAAAGTGTTAATGCTAAACTCAAACAAAACTCAAGTTATTGTACTTGGCCCTGAACACATCAGAAACACATTATCTAAAATATAGTTTCTCTAGATGGCATTGCCCTGGCCTCCAGCGCCACCGTCAGGAATCTTGGAGTTATCTTTGATCAGGATATGTCCTTTAACTCACATATAAAACAAATTTCAAGGACTGCCTTTTTTCACCTACGTAACATTGCAAAAAATAGGCACACTAGAAAAACTAGTCCATGCATTTGTTACCTCAAGGCTGGATTACTGTAACTCCCTATTATCAGGCAGCACCAATAAGTCCCTTAAGACTCTCCAGCTGATTCAAAATGCTGCGGCACGTTTA
>JAVQJF010068309.1:0-12620 GCA_036023855.1 Gadopsis marmoratus
GGGGTTTCTGCTCCCCCCCCCCCCGCGAAAGAAGACAAAGTCACAATCGTATTTGTCACAGCTGGGGGTAAATGTGACTTGCTAAGTCATTCTTATTGTTTTTTTTTCTTCGAAGTGGAAGATGGTAAGCATCTTTCCACTCCTCACCCTCTCTCTGCTCGCTTTCTCAGTGGCACATTTCCTCCACAAAACCTTCTCCATCCCCTCACCTCTCTCTCTCTCTCAGACTCTCTTCCTTCTTCTTTCCCTCTCCCTTCTCTGCGGGATGGTCATTTAATCCATCTAACCAGCTGGAAAGATAAATATTCCTTAGTGGAGTGTGAGGCCCCTGCCTCTCCACTCACGCAGACCGGAGATGAGGGGAAAGGCTCTGTCTGTGCAGAGTGCAGACGCCCCAATGCCTTAATAAAGTCTTCCACTCAACCAGACACTGACATGAAGATGGCTGCAAAGAATTCCAACACCTCATATAGGCTCTTTTCTTTTATTTAGAAAAGTTAAATCTTTTTGTTCAGTAATGGTTATCATGCATGGAGTCATGAGGCTTTGAGACTGAAAATATTTGCTTGGTGGTTTAGAGGACTGCTTCATTGCAAAGGAAAAGAAGATGAAAGAGGGAAATGTTTTCTACCCTAAATTTCTTCTACAAGAAGTTAAGGATACGACCTATACATGTTCCCATCACCCCTATAGCGTGTACATTTTCCAGGCTGCATTGGGCTAATTATCCCAGAAGGAGCAACGTGGATGGGTTCCTGAAGCTGACTCATGGTTTCTGTTTGGAGAGGTCCAGTCCAGTGCAGGCTGGCCCAACTGGAATCCCATGTTTACACAGCCTCTCAGCCCAGACTGGGAGGCCCTATTTTCACACTCAGGTGCTTTCCAAAGAAAACCTCCTGCAGAGGCCCCTCGCCTAAGGTACACCACACTGAAAACCATACATACTGCCTCATATTCCTCCTGTCGTGCTGCATGCTTCACTTGCACACGTATTGTAAAAATATAGAAACTCAGTATGGGACATTAGGGCATCAGCCCTGCACTGTATTTGAATGCAACCTAAAAGTAATATTTCCTCTGCTCACATGGATTGTGAGTACATGATAGCAAATATTCTCTACTTCTTATCTTGGCATTACTCACTGCAGGGGATTTTGGGTTCTCTGTGTGTGTTATTTGGTTGAGGGAGCTAGAAAAATTGGTATTCTAGAGGCTGACAGACAGCTTCACTGCTGGAATGAGTCAGCATGACCCCCTTTGCCTGTTTAGAAGAGTCAGACCTTCGCCTTCAGAGAGATGTTCAGCACAGGGTCAACTGCTGCAGAGGTGCAGAGGCAAGAAGCTGCACCGTGTGGTTACAGGAATACTAGGGCAGAAAAGCACTTTGCCACTGTTTAAAGCAGCAAACCAAATGTTAAAATATTGTATGCACACTTGTCAGGGTAAGACAACAGTCACTCAATGCATACACAGAAATGAACACATGAGGATATGCAGTTAAACACACACACACACACACACACAAGCCACTCACACATGAAAATATCGCTCCAAAGCTCCTTTTCAGAGTAGAAAAGGCTATGCATATATGTATATAATAATTACATTCCATATATCTTCCAAAATCCCATTTCCATCAGTGGTAATTCTGCTGCACAGGAGTAATGGGTGTATTATGCCGTTATGACAGGCCCAGCTCCCTCCCTATCCCCTCCCCACAATCCGGCATACACTCCCCTCCCCCACCCAGCTTCAGTCAAACTGCAAAAAAATCAAAGTAAAGAGTAAAAATATGCAAAATGAGGGATTTTTCACTTTGAGTCTGTGGAATAACTGAGACAAAGACATGAATGGACGCTGGGTTAAAGAAAAACCCACCTCCATGGAAAGAGTCAGCCTAATGCAATACGGAGAATTGTTTTGTATGTGTGAGCATTGTTCACCTATATTTTTCTTTTTTCTCAGAAAAACAACACCACACACATGGTGGAGTAGGCGTCTGACTCTGAGGTTGTGTGACCTGTAATAAGACACTGATCATGTTCCCATGAACCTTGCTTTAAAGCATGATGCCCCTTGGTGAGTGCACAAGGAGGAATGAATAAATGAGTGTATAAATGACTAGGCCAGTGATTGAGTGAAGAAATTATTGAGCTGGTAAATGAACAAATGTTTGAGCGAGCGAGTGAGTGAACGGCTGGGACATTGAGTATGTGTCTGACTGAGTAACCGGGCCAGTCTGAGAGCCACACACAGTAGAGGCAATCCAAACAAACAGCTCTAAGTGCTGCAGTGTTCGCTGAGGGACCTGGGAAAAGCCCCATCAGCCCAATGAATGAGAGCATTCTGCCCCTCGCAGCCTGTTATTAAAATCAATTAATGACGGGGAGGGAGGCCCCTGTAAAAGCTGACTTGTTGGGCTCTAGGGGTCTTTTGCGACACGTTGCTTTTCTGGATCACTTGTGCCATATGGAACCTCCCCTCTCGTGGCACATAACTCACTTTTATGAGGGCTTCATTGGCTAATGATGGAATAGTGCACGAGCACTGAGCATGGGAGTCTTCCTGGCCCCATAACTGTCACTCCCTCTGCTGTCGCTGCCTCTGTCGCTCTGATCTTTGCTGAGGCACTGCCGTTGGCTTCAGAGAGTACGTCTCTGACAAGAGGTGAGAGAGAGAGAGACAGACAGACAAATGGGTAAAAAGGAGCACATTTACTGTTTGTTTAGACCCACCAGACAGAATGACAGAGAACACCCAGGCTTAGCATGACAAAATGAACTATGACTCAAACGGAATCATGATGTGTAGCAACAAAGCTTAAGAATCTGGTGCATCTTTTACCTGCCTGTCTTCACTGTTTAAAACCTCTGATTTCTACACCGAGAAACACATCACATACATTAACACAGAAATGTGTCATTCCTATAGACACTCATTGATGCAAACGGTCTCTAACAAATAGTTTCTGAATCTTGGTCCAGCTTCAGGCCAGACAGGCCCAATTGAAGAGGAGATTGGCCGTTATAGAGGGACATGGTGGCTCGGCTGGAGGATGGAGGCGCACCATTTACCAGGAACCGTGCACTCATTTTATCAGAGTCCCACAGGGCGAAGGAAAAGGACACAAACCAGCTTGGATCTCTTGTGTTTTCTCTTCTCCCATCTGCGGGAAATTGCTCTGTTTTGCTATCTTGTCTGAAGTATGTTTTGCAGTTTTATTTTGCAATCAAAGGTGTTCCCCCCCACCCCACACACCCCGCGCCTACCATCTGGTAGTCTGAGTTTAGCGTTGACAGTCACACCTCGGTCACACACACGACGCAAACATGCTCACTGGACAATTTCTCATGGATCACTAACAAGGGGATGCCTCCTCCTTAGAGATGAGTTTAGCTGACCCATCAATTACTTTCTCCCTGGAAGAACATAACATGATAATAATTACGACAATGACATGACATTGTGATGATGACGTGATAAGGAAGTGTAAGATGAATCTGCCCCCTGTGCAGTACGTGCTTATCGTGTCAGCAGAGGAGGAACCAGACCTGACAAGAGATGAATTTAGTGACTATAGGTAAAGAAGTGCTTGGGTATGTGCCAGGTGTATGAACATTTCACATTTATGCATCTTGTTTCTTGATCAGGTGACAGTAATAAATATTTTAATACAAGTTGTCAGTTTCACTGCCAAGCTTTTGACATTTACTTTATGACCAAAGAGTTTACTCTCACAGATTGTTTGCAAGTGAAATCGTTTGCTAACGTTCAAAGAGTACAGGCGGACATGTAATAGCCTGTATGCAACACTTTCCCTCTCTTCACTTTACCTCAGCTATGATACCTCGGGGCTGTTTGAGTGATCCTGGTGTTGATGCGTCGTAGCTCAGCTAGAACACAATATTCTTTCCCCTTCTGCCCAACAGACACCTCCATCAGAGTGAAACCTCCTGTCTAAGAAAGTACTAAAGGGAAAATCCCCTCTTGTGCCAGGCAGTAAGTTCACCACCCAGTAATTCAGTACCACCAAAGCTGAACAGTGTCACAGTAAGAGGTTTTCATGTAGCGTCTCCCCTCTCCTCTACACTCTCTCTGTGTTTATTGTGTGTGCAAACTCTCTTTTCACTCTCCCATGTGACGCTGATCAAACGGCTGGGATGTGTGCGGTCCAGTTTTTGGAATTGGTGGTGATGGATCGAGGGGCCAACATGTTTTTGCAGTCATAGCTTCACAAGCAGTGATCTCAGAGACCTCTAACTACCCTTAATATCGGCGATGGTGGTGATGATCAATATGAGCACAACTTTAAGATTACGTCTGGGTTTATTAATCCTCTCGCAGAAACCTTTTTTCACTCTTGCCACCTTTATGTCTGTCTGCTGTGATTTAATGTAAAAGGCAAAGAGAACTGCATCTAAATGCTTTTTCTGTTCCACAAGTTTGGGAGTGAGGGACTGCTGAGTGTGCTGCACCTCCTCGTCTCAGTACAGTATGTGCAGCAGCTCGGCCAGCTGATACTGATAGATGTTGTCCAAATGTAGGGAGAACAGGGATCGTTCTGCAGGGAATGCAGGGAGACCGAAAAGAATCTGAAAACCTTTTAGTGGAACAAATTCACTTAAAAAACGCAATGGATTTACAACAACTCAGTGGTTTTATATTGTATGTATCAGAATGTTTTGGTGCTTTTTTTGTGATGAGGCTTATTATTAGGTATACAAAAAAGACCAAGCTTTAACACCAGGAATTCCTGAAAGAGCTAAACATTAATTTAAAGACATGAGTATGAGCTGAACAAACCACAAAGAGGCATTTTGTCACTCTCATTCTGATTTGTAGTCAATAGCACTTAGGTAGAAAATGCTTCTGAATACTTCATCATCCACATGCCAAAATACACCATTTTTCATTTTTTGTTAATTCCCTTCCCAAAGCCTCCTTCTATTCCCTCCACCACTCCTAATCTGGCAGTAAAGGTCAGTTTTGCATAATGACATCATACAGACGAGCATGGGCAAACCCAGATTACTAAATCTGACTCTAATGTGGCTTTTCAGATGAAACACCATTAAATGACATTAACGCCGCTGCATTCACTGGCAGCTTTAACGGAGATTGCTCAGGACTGGCTCTTCTCTACCCTCTTTGTATTTTTAATGAGGTGACAGAGAGAGGCAAGATTGGAATGGGATGGTCTTACAACATGCTGAGCTGGGATCAGATACAGTCCGTCTATTTGTGTAATATTCCATCAGCTCTCTCATAGGACTGGGGTTAACCTCTTCAGTGTGACTGACATTTTTAGAGCACAGGCACCACCGCTGGCAGAACTCAACGGGACTTTTAGAAAAATATTACAGAAATCGTTGGCACGATGAGATCACGGTTTTTAATGTTTCTTTGAGTTCAGGGCCAGATTAGCATTTACTGCAGGCTTTGGAGAAGAACAAACTGGTCCATGATTATTACTGCAGCTTTCTAAGCTTTTGAATTAGCAGGCCATTTGCTAATTCAACATCTGTTTGGGTATTTATGCCCACAAGCACATGTTGCTGGTTGTACCTCGAAGACAAAGTGGAAAATAAGCAGAATTCTAAGAACATATCATAACGATTCTTGAGATAAGGTACAAAGAATGTTTTAAATCTGATTATTTATTTTTTTAATACTGCATACAATTCAGTTGTATGTATTTGCAAAGAAAGGTCTCAACTATAAATCATGTGAAGGAACAGGTTTTTGGTAGAACACCTTTTTCTGGACATTGACATTTATGAACTAACTTGATTTATGTCAACTCCGTCAGACACACTAAAAAGCATTTTATTTTAATTTAATCAATTCAAGAAGGATGTAAAATATCTAATAATTCATTATAGTATTTCAATAAAAAAGTTAGATAATAAAATACATTATTTCCATTTTTGTTCTGATTTCACACATGTTTGAAACAAAAAAAGACATCATTGCAAGTAGTTCCGCTGGTATTTTAAGACATAAGCACAATAATCTGAACAAAGAATAATATATTTCTTTGAAAATGAACAAAACCATCATCTGATGGTGATGACAAACCACTGACGGTGTTGACAAGCAACTGAACTGATTAAGTATGTTAGCATGTTCTCCCAAACAACGGATTATTGGGCAGTTTGACATTGTGACTGCTTGCTGAGGACAGGCTAAATACATGTATTATTTGGGTACAGAGCCTGGATTTCAACAGGTTCTGCTGAGATATTTTTTTAGAATATGAAATTAATGTCATGAGTATAGACAATTCCTTTACATGTAACCTTATAGTAATTTCATTATTATGAATATCCTTATTTTGAACATAAATAAAACTTTTCTATGTGGGACAGGTTGTGTCCCTTAAGTCCAGAATCAGTGATCTATTATTCCCGAACTGCTGCAATTTTCATTTGGGATTAAAATAATACACTGAATGAGAAATGTGTGGAAAAACCGAAAGATGAAGAGCCTTAAACATAAGATGACGTCTGCGTTGGGTGGATAGTCTTTAACATTCATCTGTTTCTCTGCTGCTTCCAAAGAAAGATGTTTTTCCACTCCATCTCTAAGGCAACAGCAACTTTCCCAGCACAGGAAACATGATCACTGGAGGGAATGTCGACTGGAAAACAAGAAGAAGAATGACGACACAAGGGGTCATGAATTAAACAAAGGGTGTTAGAAGCTTTGCTACACTTAACATCATTAAGGCCTGTATTAATTACGATTATGAAGCATTGTAAATCACATCCGTAGCACTTTCCTCTGTGCGTCTTAACACAGTCTTTTCATAACTGACTTATGGCATGCTGGTTTGGAAACAATACACTAATCAACACAGAACAGCATGTGTACGTGGCACAATTACCTGGAAGATGTCAAGAGTCATCGGAGAGTACATACCAAAAAAATATGCTTCTAAGTTAGTCCCTTTTTAACATAACCCCAGCAAAGACACACATCAAAGCACACAGACACACCACTGCCAACCGTGTCCATCCACATCTCCTATTAATTATGGTTATATACCATTTATTTGTGTAGTTACATTTTGAGGAAAATATAAATGCTGTTTTGGGATTATGAAAGTTTTTATTCCAGGGATGAAACTGTGTTCTTATACTGAAGTGGATGGTGGTCTTAAATGCAGTTCAAAGTGCTTTACAATAAAGAAAGGAAATACACCAAGTGCTTCACATTAGAGAATGCCATAAAATAAAATGCAGTTAAGATAAATAAAACTTGAAGAATGTAAGAATGTAAGAAATGGTAAGCATAAAATTAGCAGTTTAAAAGTTTAAAAGAAGTGCAGCAGTGCATGAAATTAAATTGAAAAATTTAAAATAATGTTTAAAAGCTACAAAAAAGCAAATTGCAGATAGCTAATTAAAGGCTAAAGTGAAAAACGGAGTTGTAAGCTCGTAAAGATACGTAGCGAGCTGGCTTCCCTGATATCTATTGGCAGCGTGTTCCAGAGCTTTGGGCATAATTGATGCTTTACCCCATGTGGATTTCATGGCAGAGGGGATTGGTCCTTCAGGCGCATCATACCTGGTCTCCTTCGCTCACATAGCAAAGTCACTGTGCGTAGTTAGATATCTGAAGCCTTCCAACAATCAGCATCTTAAAACATAAACGTCTCAGTGAGTCTTGGATTCGTTTTGGGCACAATCAAAGTTAAAGCCAACGAATTGTAACTCACTACAAGTACACAAACGCCTGTTGTACCTCTTAGGTCAAAGGACTTCAATTGTCCAATAATTTAGTTTGTGACCAATTACCTGCAAAAGATATTCTCATCAGCCTTTGCTGTAGATTTTCTTTAGTACCAGTTAGTAAATGTTAGCATGATGACACGTTAAAGAAGACAGTGAACATGGTAAACATAATACCTGCAAACAACAGCATGTTGGCATGCTGATGTTAGTACGGCTGTAGACTATAGCAGCTGAGCCTATTTCCAGTAAAATGTGTAGCAGACTTCACTAAGTGAACATTTATTGCAAAGAAGATGTCTAGCGCTAAATGTAATGCCCTTCTTAATGTCGAGAGCTGACAATAACTGAAGCTTTAGAAGCTTTTGATTGGAAGGACCATTTTCGACCATATAAGCCTTAAGCGGTAGATTTGACACTACCTGCAACTTAAGCTCTAAGCCGTGGGGACGAAGCACAGCACTGCTGTGAATCAATTCAATAAGGGACCATCCTGCTTGTTTCTTTTCTTTCAGTCTAATGATTAAACCTACAGGCTGTAAATACGACATTAGCTGCCACTAGATGTCGCACTAGAGCACCAGCATCTCAGACCAAAGCCAACAGGCGCGTTGGCCACACCTCCCCGCAACCAGAAACAGCCTCAAAGCCACCAAACTCCACTGACGAAAAGTCAAATTTGACCTCACGGATAATTGTAAAACATACTTCATTCAAACTCAAGAGAAACAAAATAAAACTCACCAAAACTGCCTATATCTATTCTATAAAAAAATAGTAATGGTAAGTATTGAACTGAAAAACGTTAGTGTGTGGGCCTTTGCAGAGGGTGGTGTGGTGACGACGGGCGGAGCAGAGGCCCAGAGCTGTTGCTCGCCGACAGATAGCTGCCGTGAGCGCCGGGGAGCTCTGATCTGCAGCCGTTTACCAGCGTGAGGAGAGCTCAGTGTATTTTTTTTAACTTTTGGGATTAAAAAGCAGGCTTATCTTCGCTCACGCTTCTCTACCTGTCTGCAGCAGCGAGCCGCGGAGGTCACGACCTCTGTCGGATTAGTCTCTCTTTGTCCATGTTGACTGCTGACTGGAAGGGAAATGTACTTCACTTCATGGACGTGCAGGGAGGAGGGGGGGGGGAGAAGAGAGACTATAGAGGAATAACAGACAGACTCTCTGGTGGTGAGTGCAGTCAGCTGAACACTGCGAACTGCAGTCTGCCATCCATCTTTTACAATCCGCCATCTCTCTTTTACAATCCGCCATCTCTCTTTTACAATGCTCTGTGGGAGGTCGCTCTCTCTGTGTAAGCGTGGGGGGGGGGGTCACATGCACTAGCATGCATGCACGGCCGGACCGGCTGCCAAAACAAGTAACACAGAAGCTGAGTGCAACACACACATAGCGGAGTAATGGCGTCCTGATCAGTGAACGATGATGGAGGGTACGAGGCATAAGATCTAAATTAGAGGTGTGCATATTTGTACAGAGTAACATGGCTTTATTGGACTACTTACTACTATACCGCTTTAATGCTAGTGCTTCATTATAATCAATACCTATAGTAGTATATTAGTTTGTATTTGTTTAAACATGCTCCTTCAAAATCCTGCATATTATTCGTTAGAGTCATTTGATCCTATATCTGCCTGCGAAACATACAAAGAAGAAAACTATATAATGCAATCTATTCAATTCAATTCAGTTTTATTTATATAGCGCTATATCATAACAGAGTTATCTCATAGCACTTGTTAATATAGAGCAAGTCCAAGCCAACTCTATAATCTGCTCCCAACAATGGAAAAAGCTGCAATAGTGAAAATGCAAAGTGCTGCGGATCAGCAGTTGAATATCGGCCCATGTAGAGCTGATCGTTCTGATAATCCTGAGCGCCTTCCCCCGACACACACAAACAATCCTCCATCCACCGGCGACGCTCTGTAAACACCGTGTTAAATGGTGACGCAAAGTGTCTGGGTCACTACACAAGGCTCACTGTTTGTTTTGCTATATTGCCATTTTAGAGTCTGGCATGCTGGGACAGAGTGTTGATGCTCAACTACCGCGCCACACCGCCGAGATGGGATTTAATATTTGTTTTTGTTTTCTTTGGCAAACAAGGAATTGCAATAGAGGATATGCATTTTTTTTAGTTTTTATAACATTATAGCCTTCAGCTTCACAGAGGAGCATAGCAACCGTGCTATGGCTGCTATTACTGCGTAAAAAAAGTAAAAGTCTTCAGAATCAACAATGATTTGTACAGCATACTTACACTCAGTAATCTGGGGATGTGGGAAAGCAGCCAGAAATTGACAGTTTCCTGAACCCCTCCCCCAAACTGAGACTGTCCACAGCTCGGTAACCGTAACTTGGCACAGCAGACCAGCCATGCTTTGGATTTCTCCTAGAGATCGACGCTAATGTAGTGAAGCACCGGCCCCACAGGCCACCAAGCCCCTACATTCGGTGCCCAAATTTAAACGCAATACAGAAAAGGCAATTTAATGCAACTTAACCCCGGAACTGTAATGTTTCTTTGGTGAGGTCTGACAGTATGGGGATAAAAGCTGGGAGCCACAGAGCAACTTGTTGTGGGAAAAAAACATGAAAAAAAGACATGACCTGCCAAACTAATCAGGTCATGTCTTTTTTTATCCCCTTTCCAAACCAAAAACAGAAGAGCGACATAAAAGGAGTGGAAACAGTGTTTCATTAACTAGACCTACGTTGTTTTGTGGTGAGGTGACGTTACAAAAAGCCCCATTCAGGAAAAGGCACATTCAGCCTGTGACAGCCACCAGAGATGAATTCACATCAGCGCCTCTGTCCTGCTCTTCACTGGATCTCGGAACGTCCAGCAACTTCATTCAATCATTGAGAACAAAATCGTGTCAAATTGTTAAACTGTAATCAGTATGTGAATAAATCAAATTACTTTTATTTATAATCCTCTACTCGAGCCTAATACTTGGGCTAACTAGCCTGCAGCACAAGAACAATGCTGCTGCTTTATTCCCACGTTCTACGTGAATCATCAGCTGTTCAGGATGCTGCTAGCCTTGTCAGCATTACACCTTTTTACAGGGTTCTCAGTTTGAAATGAGTCCACTGGAAACGTTAGCCAGCTACAGCGGGGGGTCATGATGACCCAGCCAACGTACAGACTCTGAAAGTGAATCTGGGATGGCAAAATTAAGTGTCTGTTGTCTAGTGGGCACTTGGCCTTGGCAGCTGGGAGCCAAGAGTGGCAGCCAACTCCATCCAAGACACTCGGGTGCAGTAATGCAGTTATTTCTATTCTGTTGCCTGCTCGTCTCATAAGCCAGCAGAACCTCACCCATGAGCCTCGGCACACAGCTGCCTGCGAGTGCAGCTGTGTTGTCACAGCAGGGAGGGTAAAGGCTTCTTCAAGGATAAGCCAGAAAACAACTAATGCCGGCAGTAGTAGCAGGTTTGTTCGAGTTGTTGATTGAGACCCTTTCTGCCTGTGCAAATATAGCAATTTTCTGTTCTTTTGTTTTGTTTGATTGCAAGTTTTTGTGTTTTACACCAACATCCAACTCTATTAACTGGTTTGTAATAGTATCATTGTTTTTACTTTAAAATTACAACCATTTAAGAAATATATTTGGGCAAAAAACTCTCTTTAATCCACTAGTAGCACTGGTGTTTAAAAAGCCTTTTTGAATCCCATAGCTGATAAAATGAATTAATTTGATCTCGCCTCCATCTGCAGTCACCACTCTGTCGCCTCAGCGTCCCGCCCACTGCACCACCTGCGTGGGTCCACATCACGTGTCATAACCTGTCAACCATCAAGGCTGCTGTGCCACAGACAGGCAGCGACACTGGAGCCTTGTGTCCAAGGGAAGGCGGCAGAAGTTGCAATAAACATCACTCTTATGATCTATTTCTATAATGACGAGCATACGCATTTTAAATTAGTCACACTTTAGTCACCCGAATGGTGCCCTTTGTTGCAGTGATGTATCGTTAAACACATCACCTGCTGATTCTTCATCTGTCCTCATCATTAATTTGGGACTGCAGTGGCACAGGAGGGTCTGAATTATTATTATTATTGCTATTATTATTATTATCACAACATGGTTAACTGTGTACAAAAGTAGCCACTAAAGGCTGCTACTATTCTAATCGTTTTAATTAATCGTTGCATTTTACAGATAAAGCAAGTTAATATAATAATAAATTCACAGTTACTCTGTATTCAGGTCAACAACTCCTAGAATACAGATCTCGGACCGCGTTGAACAGGTATTATTGCATTCATCCTCTGTTCCGACTGTCATTGTGCTCACCTCTATTGACTAAGTTCCAGGAAAAAATAAAGTACCTTTTCATCTCATTGTGAAACATCCGATGCTCTCTGAGGACTGAGAGATTCTCAGGGATCTGCACTTTTCCTCTCCGACGCTTATTAGCAAGTGAATTGCATTGATTGTCAAAAAATGGGGAGCAATTTCTCCTTTTCTGGTGAGTTTTGGCAATCAAGCATCATTTTGTGCACACGTGAACACACTTTTCAAGCGCCCACCTTCTAAAATGAATGCAACAGCACACCAGCTCACTGCACCATCAACTCTGCTAGTGCGCTTCATCGAAAGCATCCTGTGGAACAGAGTGTGTGTGTGTGTGCTTTAATTTAAGATGCTGCTTTCCATGAAATGCTATAACAACATGTTGTGTTTCATATTTCCTCACTTTCAATATTTGTTTAAATACACTGTGGTGCCTCAATGGTGCAAGGAAACACTGCCTTTAACAGGCAGAAACCTCGAGCAGAACCAGGCTCTGGGTGGGCGTCATCTGTCTCGAACCGGTTGGGGATTATGTTCTTGATCAGCTGCACTAGCATTAACGTTTGCA
>JAVQJF010068312.1:0-13107 GCA_036023855.1 Gadopsis marmoratus
GAGAAACAGAAACAGGGATAGTGAGAGAGAGGTAGAGTCTTTGAGAGAGAGTCAGAGTGTGAGAGAGAGAGCGCTCAGTGCATCATGGAATGTCTCCCGGCAGTCTAGGCCTATAGCAGTACCCCCATAGTTTCACAACTTGAATGAATTCATTACACTGTCTTAAATACCTTGTGTATGATAAAAATGCTATGTTAAATTTGGATGGCTGCACTATTGCCAAGTCTAGAGATTTGACACACAGTTGGGGGTCGCCCAGAATAAAAATTCCGGCTTTCATGTCTAAAGAGGGGCATCGTCTCATGCAAAGGCCTCTGTGACAAATTCCTGAATTTGGGATGTATATTTTAAAATGTACTTGACCTTAAGATGAAAGCAAAGGCAATGGCATTTGTTGAAGCCACGGTAAACTGGGCTACAACGTTCAACATTTAAACATTTAAACCTCAAGATGAAATATTTAGCAGACACTGTACCAGCTCACTGCTCAGGACCCGTCGCTGGGCAACTCCAGGAAGTTACTGCTCCCTGCCAATAAATAGTCCGGCACATAACCCCGATCAAATAGCCTATTGTTGTTTGTACACATTGGTCCTTTATATGGATTAATCAGTCGAGACACAGCCTGTTATTTAGTTTAAGTTTTAGTTAGCTGGCGGCTGATGGTAGCTCCATATTCAGCATATAGGCATAGGAGATCTAACTCTTGGAACAAAAGTGAATGATTGTATTTCCCAAAGTGTTACACTATTTCTTTAATCATACAGTGATATTTTGGACAATAAGTGCTGTCCGAAATATCAATATGTGTTATTAGTTGGTAGATTAGCTGAATTCCTGTAGTGATTTTAGAATCTTGCATTCTTTACAAACTCCAGCTGCTGTCAAAGAAAATGAAAGATATTCAAAGAGGGTTGTCAGACATTGCAACCTGACATTATTCCAAAAGTGACAGCCACGCGCAACCTTTTTGTGCTGTCGTGAGATGGTGCCACAGTTGCCAGGACAAGCTCTCCTTGTAGACTGAGACGATGGGCTCTGGTCCAACTCCCCAGAACAGCTGGGGAATTATTTGTTTTCCTGGGAAAAATAATATTTGTTTCCACTCCCTGATGTGATGCAGGGGCGCAATCAAAGCAGCCTCCTAATCCCCCGACTCCTCTCATGGAGCTCATAAACAGCCAGCAGCAGAAGCCAGTGGTCACATTGGGCAGCTCCCAGGAGTGACTGTGTGGGACTTTATGAGTGTGATGCACAGAAGGCTAAGAGCAAAGATGCTCAGTCCAACTTCCTTTGGCAAATAAAGGTTTGGATATATATAACAATAAAAAGATTCAATATATATATACTTGTAGCGCTTAACCCCTGGGCTACATACTGTATAAATATATATATATATATATATATCTCTTTCTAAATCTCATTAAGACAATTCACTGCCATGGCGATGTTATCATCTGTATGAGTCAGTTCAACCCACCTTGAGTAAACTATGACTCTTTCATTTAGCATGGGCCAGTATCTACCTGGAGATGGCTTATATTCAGAAATAGTGTGTCATTATTAATAAAGGTTTCATATTCTGAGGTGCAGCCCGCTGTATTGATGAAGCAGCAAAGGGATTTCTGGCACAAGGAGCACGGAGAAAGGAAAGAGTGTAGTATGTGGAACAACTTCACTGTCAGACCAGCCTGCTGTGTTCAAATAGATTTAAAGCAAAGCGCGCATCTGGTTCCAAACAGCAGCTGTCTCCTATGAATTCATGTGCAATTATTCCTAAAAAGCAATTTAGGTTGAATGTAAGTAGTGAAAGTAGTGTGAATTCATATAGTAGTTGAAAAAGTGATGTACATGTGTAGAAATATTTGCCTTCCACACTGGTAGCCACGGTGTGGGTACTTTATTAAAAAACTGAAAGTGTTATCTTTCTTGACTTATGTTAAAGTTGCACTAATCAATATTTTCATATAAATATTGACCAAATGTCTACATGTAATGTGAAAGGTGGTGCTCAATAATGACCCACATTAAGTGATCACTAGACTCAGTTCTATTACGATTCTGAAGGACCCAAGAGCAGACACAGAGATGAGGAGACAGGAATGTGCTTAAAAGGGAGTTTATTCCCAGTTACCCAGGGAAACAGGCTGGCAGCAGAAAACCAAGGTGAGGCTGGAACTGGTGGATGGATAAACCGGAGACCAAGGCCCGGGAAGTAGGGCAGGCATGACGAGGATCAAAAGACAGGAGGCTGGAGCTGGAGCAGGCGGAACTGCTGGGCAGAGGGAAGAAGCCTAAGGCAGAGCCGAACAAACAGCAACAGAATACGCTGGCGTGCTCTAAATCCAGCTACCTGTCTCAGCTCACACACACACAGACATTTTGCAGTTGGAGTGTTTTAGCATCTTTCAGCTCATAGTTTTGTTTTTTACGGCCTACAACTTCACCGTTCAGTTCACTGTCACTCTCACAGGTAGCAAATTTTCAGCGAAAAAGTTCCAACAAATCCACTGTACACTACCAATGCCATTAAAACATTGTTTCCCTAAACATATCTTTGGTTGCCTATCTTTAAGCAATCTTTGATTCACGGGTGCCAGCATTGCGGACACGAACACTATTCTGTCTGACATGACCCCCAAAAATGCTTTTTACTTCTTCAGATTTTCTTCATGATCTCTCTGATGCTATGCAGCAAAGCTTGACCGGTGGGTTCTTTTGGATCACAGTTATATTTTGACTAACAGGGTGTAGTCGTTTTTTATATTTGCTATTTGCACTAAAGACATTTGTAATGTAATGCAAGACGTGAGGCAAACTGATTTTAAGATGCCTGAATGTGGTGCACGAACACACAGATTGTAAGAACTAACATTATTTGCACTGTATTGGACATTTAAATAAATGTACAATCAAATGACATTCTGGCCTTGTTTCAGGATAATAACACTCACTTTTGCTATTCCTGAAATGGAAAAAACTGCACTGGGAACAAGCTGAACTACCCGAACCCAGTGACAGGTATGTTCTTGTTTAGAGAAAAATGAGCATCAAAGGCTGAAAATAACTCAGCAAATACACAATTCTTCAGCCTCGGCCGTTTGTCTGTGTGTGTGTGTGTGTGTGTGTGTGTGTGTGTGTGTGTGTGTGTGCGTGTGCATTGTCAGTGGACAAGAATGTGCCTGTCTGCGAGAGTAATCGTGTGGTGCTATTAATCACTCTGTTCAGGAAAAACTGAGCCTCTGTGGTTCCTCACCTTCTGCATGGAAAGCCTTAGAGGGAAAGAAAGTAAAACTCACATGGTCAAATCTGCAGCCAAGCACTGATGGAATTTCCTTTGTGCTAATTTTCCCACGATATCATGACCTCAATATTTCTCACTTGAAACAAGGTGTTTTTTGTGGCTTGTAGCAGATGGTATGATGTCATTGTCTGTAACTTCAGAGATGAATGGGGGTCTTTGATTTCATCTGTCTACAGGGAAAGAAATATACATCTTGTAAATGCGGAGGCCGAAAGGAAATGTTACAGTATGTTTTTTTTCAATCTATTGTTCATTTTGCTAGAGACGTTCAGTTTGTTTACAGCATGTAAAGGGGAAATATTGCAACTTTATTTAGTATTTTACTTCAGCTGACATATAGTACATTATAAAACCCCAAACACATGCACAAACACAACCCAGCTGTGCATAAAAAACATTCACTTCCTGCAGGTGGTGGTTTTACTAAAATGGTAGCCTCTAATGCTTTCATGTATTTTAGCCCCCCCCCCTCGCCACAGATAAATCTGAGGGGTCCTGACATGAGATCTCTTGCTTTTCTTGTGGAGTGCTGGAGAGTTTCTATCTCCGCCAGGTGCTCTAAAGACCATTAAAATGAAAGTATCCAAGAAGGAAACAACACTCTTTGGCTGTACTGCTCACAGCCCATAGCTGTAAGCGACCTGTGAGGGGGCAGACAAAAAGGTCACAATCCAAAAATGGTTGAGAACCAACTGCTTTAGGAGGCAACGTCAACATGTCCACATCTGGAGGTCTGTCGCATTGTAATCAAGTTTATTTATTCTTTTGTCTTCTGTTAACATTAAAAACCTTGCAGAGAACTGTTACAACCTGAGGTGAGACGTTTTGTCTTGTTTCTGGCGGAGAGGCTATCTTGTGCAGCTGCCTAAAGAGTAGGCACGCCGCCACAGGGGATTCTTTATCTGATGTGATTGGAACTAAAGGGGTGATGTCATCTTAGTCAGTTAGGCTAAATATTTGTTAAAAGCGCATGTAATCTGGGGTTTTGAAAGTAGCCATGTCAGTTTTCCACCTCTAGAGTTCCGCCGTGATAGGCCAATTTGAATTGGATAGGCAGGCTCTTTGGCTTTATATGTGGGGAACAGAACAGACTGGAGGATGGAGTGTTTCCACTTGTGAAGAGCAGGACCTCGAGTAGTTGATGTATTGAAGACTGTCAAAAATAAAAGTCTGTCTATTTTTCCTGCAAACCTACGTGTCAGCAGGGTGTTTTTGTCGTCATCCTGCCACAATATCCTTCATCTCCTAACAATCCTAACAAGGCCCAAACTGCCACCGCTGTTACTTTCCTCTCCCACAGGACGTGCAGGTTATCATGAGCCAAGGTTTTTACATGCACTTCATTGTGTCACTGTTCAAATAACACATCCCATTCATAAAGGTTCAACTTCAAAATGATGCTCCTTCATGAAATTAAACAAAGCAGCCATCAATTTACGTAACACTCTACGGTGACCTTTGGATCAATAATTAATTTAATGAGTCGGCAGTCGTTTGTCAAAGGATGGTCCTGTAGGTGTTGGACGAGAGAGCAGCTTCACGAGAGCAGTGTGGGTTGAAATACGTGGCCACACCAATCACGGTACAGAGCATGAGTCACAGCTACAACACCTGCTGGCTTTAATGTGAAACTCGCCAGCTGGATTCTGTAACCACCTGGTGCACTTCATTACCTGTCTCAATGCAATCTTTGTAACTTCTCGGGGCTCAGGGGCCGGCGAATAATCAGCTCTCTTTGAGGTAAAATGGAGCCACAGTTACGGCCCAAACAAATTATATGACCTACCACAGCGTTACAAATGTCCAAACAGGTCATTCTTCCACTTCGGGCAGCCCCACCTACTGATATGTTTGAAACTAGGAATCTGTTGTCAACACTGACAGAGGGGGGATGTAAATAAAGCTCTGTCACCTGTGGCTGAAATGCTGCTGTTGCTTGGATATCAAAAGGAAATAACACAACATTGTGCTGTACAATACTGTTTATTTCCTAGTACAGATGGTCCCTGAGCAACGTATTAACCCAGGTTGCATTAAATTCAAGTCTCAGATAGATATATGAGATGTTTTAATTGCTTCTCCAGGAAATGATGAGTCGTGTTGCATCAGGAGTGAATTGAAAATATATTTTGCTTTCTTGAATATATACAAAAAAGCTGCGGATGCTCGCTAAACTTAATGTCACTAATTAGAGTGGTAACGGATTAAAGTTCATTGATGGATAAGTGCATTTAAATAGGATTTTCCTTCCTGTGTGCAATTAGCATTTAATGTTAGCCAGTGAAAACAAGGAAAATCAAACATCATTACGTATAACATCCTCGCTGCCTGCAGGCATCACAGATATTACTGCAGCCACCATCTTGTGAAAGAGCATTATGGGAAAGTAGTTTGCAAAGGCCTATTGGGCTTGAAAGTGATTCTAACCTGGAGAGAGAAAAGATAGGCTGCCAGGTAAAATTCCCTACATATCTGTCCGTGAACAGACAAAGCTGCCTCTTTCTTGGAACCAGTGTATCCCAAACCTTTTTGACTGACACACCCCCACAACTCTGTCAGGTGAAGTCATGTGCCCCTTTAATCGAGACCACTCGTCAAAATGTATTCATTTCAATTGAACGAATTGCTTTGCTTTTATTTTTATCCTTTATTTGCCAACTACAATTTAATGATTGTTATTAGCTAATTGTTCCACATGTTTATCCATTACGTTTGGCTAATCCTTTCAACTTTTTATCCATTAAGTCCTGCGAACTAATAATTTCTTAGCTAACTATTTAAACATTTTCTCCATTACTTTTGGTTATCTATTTCTATTTATTTTTAACTGTTGCTTTTAGCTAGCCACTGTTTATCCATTACTTTTTTGCTAATTATTTCACCTTTTTATCCATTAATTTAATCTAATTATTTCAACTGTTAACCATTATTATAATCTAATCTAATTTATTCATTGCTTTTAGCTAACCACTGTTTATCCATTACCTTTTGCTAACCTGTTTATTAATTTCAGCTATTTCACCTGTTTATCCATTATTTCATTTTAACATTGCTTTTAGCGAACTACTGTTTATTCAGCTAATATTTTGCAACTGTTTATTCTCGCTTTGCTAACTTTTTTAACCATTTAAACTGTTTACACTCCTCTGATGCCGTTTACATGCACTCAGTGGCAACGCTATGTGTTAAAAGTTTGGTTTTAAAAAAAATCAAAACTTGATTTCTATTTTTTTTGTATTAATTGAGCTATTCTACAATATTTCCTAGTACCTCACGGTATGACCTGTGGAACAAGCACCCCTGTTTGGGAATCACTGCTCTAAATCATACCGCCATGAATGCATTTTGCAAAAGCGTCTGTTGTTGCACATAGACCTAGTTCAAGGAATGAGAATTTCTCTTTGTCAGAAAAACATTTCTCTCTCAGCATGAATCGGTCAGATTGCATGCACACATTAAAGGAGAAGTGCCCTGGAACTTGATTAAAATGGATTTACGTACTAGGTTAATGTCAAACAAAAGAGCCTTAGGGGATTTCCAGCTCACGGAATTACTTCATGCAGAAATAGTGCATGAGAGTACAAATACTTTGCTCTGCAATTAAGGCCCTTGTTCTGTCGTGAGTTATGAGGATATGATTGTGGTTACAGGGCAAAACTAAAAGTAGGAAATTGAAAATCATGAAGTCAGTAGATTGTACGCTTATTCTGAGTTTTAAGATGACACAGCAGTCTCACTTTGAAGAAACTGTTCATTCAAATGCATAGTCAGACTTCCAAGTTGGATCACAGACAATAACAAGGGCGCGCACACACACAAACACGCAACTACTGTTTCTTTTGTGCGTGCAGGCATCTACACTTGGAAGAAAATCATTTTCTTTTCGCTATTGTTTTTATCCTGAGAGACGGAGACAGCTCGTTGGCAAACTGTCTTGATATCCAACATCAAGCAACAGGCATCAGGAACACAAAATGTATTTAATTTGAATTAGACTTCCCCCGCACTCTGCTCACAAAACTGATCCCACAGTGCATCACACTGGACTACAAAGAAAATTAATTTTCCTTTTGACTCCAGGTCTGTTAAGTGCATGGTCAAAAAAATCATTATGGGCCTGCAGCGTGAAGTACACCGCTACAGAGAAAAGAAAATCCTCTGTTTATGTGAATAACATAATCCTCTAGAGTTTGATTACTCATATATGGGTACACTTTTGTTTACTCATTAGAATAACTAAAAACAACTGTTGTTCTGTGAACATCTGTTTCTGCTTGGGAGGTTTGCTGACAATTTGCTGCAACCACAAAAGACACCATGGTTGTTTGCTGCCTGTTCAAAACATGTGCGTATCACTTACTGTGGTTTGGTGTGAGAGGGCCAGACTGAGCTGTCCAGGGGTGAACATAAAGTCTTACAGAGACTTTGAGAGGATCGTGGAATGATGTAGTCTGAGAAGTTGTCCACATGTTCTGAGCAACATTGCAATAAAAAGACCATAGAATGATGTAACTGTGTAATATGAGCTGCACATTTAATGGAAATGACATAAACTAGATTAGAATGGACTACAACACTATACAATAGATGACAAAAAAGATCAAACGGGTCAAATTAGATCTAGTTTTTGAAGGTTATTGGAAGAATTCAGATTAGCATTCTGGCTTTTAAAGTAAGTATGGCTCATATATGCTATCTTTGATTTACCTGAAATTCATGCTACAGTAGTTATAGCTGCAGTTCCACTATGCTCACATGTTTATTAGATGCCTTCCCATCAAATGAATCCAGAAAAAACATCTTAATTAAAAAGTATTAGAGAGGTATATCAATACAGATGAAAGACACATTAAAGGAAAAAGTGATGAGAGTAGGATTACTAAAACACAAGTTGACTATATAGTGTACCTCAGACACTTCTTGGACACAAGAATGGACATAATACAGTATATATGGTGTATATGCGTGCAGACCTAGACAATTGCCGTACAGACTAATACATTGATTGATAGGATCTTATACCACTTTTGCTTTTCTTTCCTTTTTGTGTGCATGCTTTAGGTGTGCAGACCACAAGAATAAAGCTGACTTAGTTTGCAATCATTTTCCATACCAACATTTCCTTATTTTCCTCATAATAATTTCTCCTGATGCCTCATCTGCCAGCAGTAGAAGTTCTTTCGTGTTTCAGTCTGGTTCTCTCTTTGTTTCCATTTCAGGCAATTTCCTTTCATTTCACCCCCTCCATTTTATATACAGTATTTACACACTCTAAGAATATTAGATTGATATGTTCATTTCCGTTGGAGATATTAAGGATTTCACACAAATGAAATGAACAAAAAAAAATCAAATCACATATTGTTTTTTGCTCTGCAGAAAAACACATAGCTGAGTAAAATGCAATGATTATTTCTTTTTTAAAGATTGATGAAGAGAACATTGAGAACAATGGGGCAGATGTACAGTAAATCCTTGTCTGTGAACGTCCTTAGAAGATCCAGAACTCAACCCTATTAAACACATTGGATTGATGTGCTGAAGCTGTTCTGGCAGCTCATGGAAAACCATCACTTTACTATGACACTTTCAATTGGCTTTTCCTTGAATTTGTCACCTATCTCTATCTACGCTGGATTCCTATATATTAACATGCTGACTCTTTTCATGAAAATAATGGTATTTGCCAGGGGGGTATATGATCTCCATTCTTGTTTAACTTGTATATAAGGATGACGTGTTCTGATTGTTAAATGACTGGTTTTAGTGATCACATAACTTTCTTATTTTATGTTTCAGATGTGTGTCTCCCTGAACCGTGAACCCGTTGAGTGTATGCTGCCAACAGACTGGAGTTTTTTGGCAATGCAAAGATCACAGCTCACAAAATTATGTTTTGGAAAATGCATTCACCTGTGTTGAATATAAATGTTCTTTTCCCTCAAAATGGATATGCACTGAAATAAAAGATTCTAATGGCTGAACTTTGTTTCCCCGTTAGAAGCTTCTTAAGTGCAAAGTCCTTCTTGTGCTGCCCCCATATCACAAATACAGAAAAGAAGAACTTGATGAATGCCGGGGATGCTTGAGAGGGCCCATTAACCAGTCTGTCTGCCAGTGAGGGAGGACGTGCTGAGAAATATGCTGAAATAATTACTGTACAGGCTGAAATTATAAGCCATCGTTTCTACAAATTATGCCAAATGGCAGTGATTTCCCTTTGCAAGCTATTCCGCCCCGCTGCAAAAATAACAGGCTTCATCCAAGGTGATGCAATCATGTAATGCAAAGTCAATTTTCGAAACCTGTTTTAATCATCTCCTCCTTGACCATCTAAGCTTTGTCTGCATGGGTTCAAATCTAGGAGGGGAAATGAGCTGTGACCCATCTGTTGGATAGATTCACGCCGTAATGTAATATTATGCATGGTGGAAGACTTTACAGTGACAACATAGATTTGTATTGGATGGCAGCTAACCTCTAACTGTGTACCACACCTTGCCAATTATGTGTAAACAGTATTGTCAATAAATACGCGGAGCTCTCCGAACCCAGAGGTGTCTTGAAATGTCCCTGTTGGACATTCTGTGCAGACAAAACTCCCCACTTACTGTTTGGGTTGCAAAGTATCCAAGGGAGACAGAATCATTTGAAACCGCTAAAGAAACTACTGAGCTCAAACAATCAATCCACCACCAAAAAATTATGCCATTGTCATTCTGCGCTCCTGGACCAAAATGTCTCCATTTACAAAAGGTGGATTTGCAGTGTTCTAAAATGTTGTTAGCAAATTAGTGAAGGCTTTGGGGGAACCACTGTGCTTCTGGAATCATCTTTTATATGGATAAAGTAAGTGGAAGGTCAAATCTTCAACAAACGACACGTAACGAGAATAAAGACCAATTATGTCTCCCCTTACTGAAGTCTCAGACTGCGGCGCGACTGTAATTCAGAGTATAAATGCTCTTGGTTCTTTTGTGTATTTTATTAATTCATTTGTTCAATAGTGTTTCTTTGTAAATGAATCAATGTTGCACGCATTTCATTTCTTCCACAGAAGAGTTAGAGGAACTGTTAAAACATGAATCATGAAATGTGAAACTTTTCAAGCTCTGTTATCTGTTGAATATCAGATTTAAGAGTCCACATTGCTTGAGCTCTTGATCAAAGAAAGACCTTCTTTACGGTGGAATTCATTGATTTCCTGCTTCCTTGTGGGCAGCCGAACAAGCTTAACCCTTGTGTGGTGTTCGTGTTTTTGCCACTCGGTCAATGGTCCTGGGTCTGCTGGACCCACCGCATTATTGGGTTTTTAGATCAATACAGCCATAACAATTTATGTAACCATACCTATCAGATGTTTACTTTATCTCAAAAATGTAATTAATTGCAGACTTTTGCTTTCAAGAAACATTGACAATGGGTCCCACAGACCCCGAACGCCACACAAGGAACCATGGGCATCTTTTCAACTATAAAAACACACTGTAGGTGTGATTTCCGCTGGGCATGGGGACGCCCTTGCAGACACGGAGCAACATTAGCATTCATCAGGAATTGTGTTTCTGTCTACCCTACGCATGAAAGTGCAATATCTCCTTTCTTTTAGCTCCTTTTCTGTCTCCACCAACTTTTGAGGAAAATCTCAGGCTCTTTGCTGGTGGGTAGGTAGTGTACAGTGGGTTTATCAGAGCATTTTCACAAGAAATGCTCCATCCCGTGGGTGTTGTCTGTGTTTCCTGTTTTATTTTTAAATCCTTCCTGTCTGTTCAGTTCCATTGATTAGCCACACCTGTTCTCCAGTGCTCACCTGCCTCTGCTTCCCTCGTTAGTCCCTTGTCTATATATATATATATATATATGTATATATATACCGGTTCCTTTCTTTTGTTGATTCATTCTGTTGGTACCCCTGCTTTTGTCACTGGTGTGTGCCCGGTATTTAGTTTCCGTGGTCCTGTTCCTCCTGCTTTTGTCGCCGAACCTGGACCTACCAGTTCCCTGTCTTCCTGCATTAACTGCATGTACACTAGTTTCTCCAAATAAATCATTGAACAGCACCAGTCTGCCTGTAAATCTGCATTTGGGTCCTCTCCATGCCTCTGATGCCTCATGGCAAGAAAAACCCTGCTGCTGTCGGCGGGAATCAAGGCTGACGAGAGCGGAGTTCGCCCCAAAAACCAAAACAACAATCTGAAACATGCTTAAACATTTCGTAGCACTGAGGGGAACTGCGGAGTTAAGTGATCATTCTCTTTTGGTTAGACACAAGTGACCCCTTTCACATTACACATCCAACACTCAGTACTGCCATATTCTTCAGACATTAAATATGTTGAGTTTGCAAACACTAAGCACATCTGTGAGTGCCTAAATAAGCAGGCATACCACAGAATTTTCTGTTCGGGGGATGAATATGCGCAACTCCATACCTACAGAACTCAAACATGATTATGACGGGTATGCTTTCAAACTCAAGATGAAACTATTTCTTTTATGTGGGATCAGTGATGTAGTCATGAATTATCTGGCACTTGTCATTGAGTAATTTTATTGCACGTGTCTGTGTTTGGTGTTTGTTTGTTTTTTTCTGTATTTTAAAAGCCCATCTGAGGACGGGCACGTGCCTTAGGTTATAAATTCTGTGGTATGTGGAATTGGTTCGTGCTATATACACATGTTGCGACACAAACTTCACTATTTAATTATGTAAAAATATTGATTAGTGCAGCTGTAACCCCATTTTAAAACAGATAGTAGTTCTATTACGGATTGTAACGGGTATTTGTGAGTCTTCAGTTGTTAAAATGACAAAATGAAAATATAAATTCTGTAGATTTCAAGACAATGAATGATGAAAACTCCGTGTTTTTGATGTTTCAATGCGTCTGGAGCCTGTCAGGTTGTCCTGTTTGATCAATACTTAATCACTCTTGTGTTGCTTTATGACAAAGGTACTGCAGACAAAGCAAATCAATCAAACTCATTTCTGTCTCCAGCCTCGTAGGTGACCTTACTGAAAAAGACAATCTTATATTGCACGGAGAGGGCTGGTTATATATCAATACTGACTTTCTCAAGAGGGTGCCAGTGGTCAGGAAAAAAAACATTACATGGTTCAGTAGTGTGGACTTGGGACTGCGAGGGCTATCTTTTATTAAATCAAACAGGACATCCAATAGTTGGATCTGACGCAGATACGCAGAGTAATCTCTTGGTAAGCTACAAATAATAACTGCCGCTCCCTGCTGCCTGCATCAGGGTACGGCTGATACCAGTGGGAGGCAGAAAACAAATAAACACATGAAGTGAGAGGTAGAAACATGTTCAGGAGGTGAGACGGTTTAGGGATATGACAATAGGAGACATGATGTAAATGGGGATAAGATAGCAAAAAACTTAGGAAATTAGGAAATGTATCATTGCATCTGTAATTATTCTTAGTTATTACTTACAGTATGGTATCACATGCTTAAGTAACCACTATGAATCATGTCTATCTTCTTTGTTTTGACATGTTTTCTTGTATTTGCTCAGGAAGTATCCTGGTGGGACTTACTGTTCGCATGCTGCCAATACAATGCTCGATCCCTCATTTGCCAACTGTCACCTGCTTCAACAACATGACTAATGAGGTAATAACGTCCCCACCGTCACTCTTTTAAACTACTTCTGTCCCCCCTCCCCTGTCCCCTCAAATGGATGAAAAGCTGCTCAGCTGCTACTGGGAGATCTATTTTGAGGTTACACTTCCTTAATGCATCTGCCAGGCCTCATCAAGAAGCATTAGCAAGGAAAAGCAG